>PVKZ01003869.1:0-109640 GCA_004027375.1 Macroglossus sobrinus | reverse complement strand
AAGAAGGAAGGAAGGAAAGAAGGAAGGAAGGAGAAAGAGAGAGAGAGAGAGAGAGAAAGGAAAGAAAGAAAGAAAGAAAGAAAGAAAGAAAAAGAAAGAAAGAAAGAAAAAGAAAGAAAGAAAAGAAAGAAAGAAAGAAAGAAAGAAAGAAAGAAAGAAAGAAAAAGAAAGAAAGAAAGAAAGAAAGAAAGAGAGAGAGAGAAAGGAAAAGGAAGGAAGGAAGGAAGGAAGGAAGGAAGGAAGGAAGGAAGGAAGGAAGGAAGGAAGGAAGGAAGGAAGGAAAAACCTGGCTGCTTTCTACCTGACCTCTAAATGAATGGAGTTTCGCATCACCTGTGCACTCAACCCCTGTTTATTAGGCCATATGCTTTCTAGACACAGAGAGTTCAGTGGTGAACCGCAACTCTCTGAGATGTGGGTTCTTCATATTTTAGAACTGGAATGTCTTAAGAATTCGCTGATATCTGTCGTTTCCAAAATGCATTCTGTGACACCATCTCAGAGCTTGCCTTGAAGAGAGAGGAGAAGGTTGAGCAGTCGAGTATCCAAATGACCAATTCTGCTTCCAACAGAAGAGCTTGATGTTTATGTTTTATGTGGGGAGGTTTTCGGTGGCTGCCAAATCTACACATGGGAAAGCTAGGGACAAAAAAGGTGACATGATATGGCCCACCTAGATCACACGCAAGGCATCGGTTACCAAACCAGCAAGAGAAGCCTCGTTTCCTGGCTTTAGAAAAGCTAGAATGGCCTTAAAACTGCTGCTTTAATTTCTATTTGGACTGTTCTTTCTTCTGGCCCAAAGCCCACCCTTCAATCATCCCCCTGGGGTCTGACTATGCTGTGTCTCCCCACCCATGTCATGAGAACCAAATGACACGAGACTGAGTGGAGGGGTCTTGGGATTCATCCTCTCCCTAACCTGACTTCAGAGATGCCAGACCCACCCACCCACCCTTACGCTATCTGCCCCTCAGAGGCACAAAGATCAAACAGAAGGCAGAGAGGTACCATGGGCTATGAGCTGATAAAGCATGATGCTTAGCTATCACCCCTCCTGGGGGCATCAGTGTGTCCTTCCCAGGACTCAGGTCCTCTGTGACAGACCACTCCACACTGTCCTATGATCAATCGCTTTCATGTCTTCTCACCCACTTAGTCTAGTCAGTGCTTTAGCTCCAAACCTGGAGTGTGTTTGAATCATGTGGTCCCGAACCTGAGCGTGGTGCATGGCACATCAAACATCTGTTGATGGAGAGAATGAATAAATAAATACAAGCGGATCTCAGCGTGAAAACTGTGACCGAGGGGAAGGCAGGACAGCATCGTTAGGGATAAGAAGAAGCACAGGGCTTTCTGTCAGAAACAGATCCGGGTTGGAATTCTGCTTCTCGCCTTTTCTAGCTGTGTCATCTTGAGCGAGTCGCTTACCCTTTCCCAGACTCAACAATGCTATTATGAGAATTAACTTTATGAATGTTCGCAAAGACCCAGCGCATACAAAACACTAACAACTGACTGATTAACAATAGGCTACTGTTGTTATTTTCAGTATCCGTTTCAAGTATTTCTTTGAGGGAGAATTAACATACAGCAAAGTGCACAAATCTGAGCAATACAATTCAATGAGTTTTCGCAAATGCCCACAACCCAAGAAAATTCCCTCAGGTGTCTCTCTTTAGGCCGTCCTTAACTCCCAGAGGTAATGGCCATCCTCGATGATTTTTCAGAGAGGTCGGATTGGCCTGATCCAAAACTTCGTAACAACAGAATCAGACTCGATGTCATCTCCGTCTTTGAAGCCCAGCTTCTTTTGCACAGCACATGTCTTGCCACCATTATTATTATTTCAATGATGGTCTCGGCACGTATCCTCCTGTCAGACTTAGAACTCCTTGAAGGTGGACTGCAAGCGTATAGACCTTTGCCTTCCTGGCACTCCGCCGGTGTCTGGCACGGAGTAGATGCTCAGGAATTATTTGATGAGGGGGTGATGGAGTCTTCGGTGTGAAACAAGGGGTGAAGGGTGGCTGAGGGAAGCTCTGAGTGAGAGAATCCTACAAGCCCAGCATTTTGGTTGGGAAGGGGAGCAGAAGTGGAGTTAGACCCAGCAGCCTTCATTCCCTGGTTCTGTCACTTACCCACTGGGAAACCTTCGACTTCTCCAAGCCTCAGTTTCTCTGTCTGTATAATGGGTACTAATAATGGCACCTCTCTCATAAATAAGGTGGTTGTGAGTCAAAAAGACTTAATTAATGCTTTGGCAGCACAATAGTAAGAATTTAATAGAGGATGATGGTGAGCAGTTGTTAAGTGGGCTTCCTTCTTTCCTTCTTATTCACTCCAAACTCAAGTGGGACTTATAAAGTGGGTAGGGAGTGGCAGATGTCACAGAACCCAGGAGGTAACTAACCTAAAAATAGGCCCCCTCCTCTCGCCTTCCTTCCCTACCTGCTCCCCAGGTAGCCTTTTGCACGCGGGGCATTCTTAGCCCCCATCTCACATTTGAGGGAAGGCTAAGCAAGCCCAGCAGAGAGAGAAGACATTTTTTTTTCCCCCGGGCTGTTAGGAAAAGGGAGGGTGAAGCTGTTCTCTCTGAGTTGATTGATGTCGCGCTGGGGGATCTGAATTCTCTGATGTAATTACACTGTGTGCTCCGTGCGATAAGGAGATTAATCAGTCCATTACACAGGGGCTGTTTTACCCACAGACAGAGGTAATTGAACGGGGACATCGGACATGGCGGGGTCCCAGCCAGCCGGGCAGTCTGCTCCAGTGAAAGGCAGGTGGCTGGCCTCTGGGCAGCTAGGCCACCTTTTTGAAAAAGGAACAACTATTGTGACCACCACTTACTGGCTTGTTCTGAGTCCTTCTTAGGTTTCAGGCCTGTTGCATGCATTAATCTCATCTCATCCTCACAATCGCCCTGTGAGTTGGCCATTATTCCTAGTCCCATTGTATTGAAGGAATAACTAAGGCTCAGCTACCTTAAGACATTTGCCCAAGAGTCACAGAGCTGGTCACAGTGCTCCTTTGGCTCTAGCTCAGGTGGATTCACAAATGCCCACAATCATTCTTGCCTCTGAAAGAGAATAAATGACGAGATGGGAGCAAAAACGTACAGCCAACTTGTCCGGCGTCTGGTTATCTGAGGGAACGGGCGAGACAAGAGGCACTGTGTCATTTCAGCTACACACGCAAAGAAGGAAAGGACAGGACGCTCCAAAGAGAGAATCAAGTCCAGGAGCTAGCTTGCGAAAGAATTGCTTATCCTTAAAAAAATAAAATAAAATAAATAGGGAGGTGTAGTGATTACTATGAGGGCGGTGATGAAAAACACAGGCTTGGAACTGGACTTATCACAGTGATCATTTTGGACGATGTACAAATACCGAATCATTATGTTCTTCACATCGTGTTATGTCAGTTATAACTCTACAAAAATAAAAGCTCACACTGGATTTGACTCTGGCATTACCACTTAATTGAAGCATCACCCCTTAGAGCCTCTACTTTCTCCTCTGAAAATGGACATTCTAGGACCAGCACGATGGTTGTCATTGGCTTAAAGGAACCAGATATGTAAAGTGCTTTCTAAAAAAAAAAAAAACAAAAAAACAAAAACAAACAAACAAACTAACTAACTAACTAACAAAAAAAACCCTGCACAGAGTCTGGGCTCATTAACAACAATGCTGTTTCCGATGCTAGTGCGATGGCAACGTGTGGCTGTTTCAGGTCTTGTGTACCTTTCCCGTCTAGGTTAAGCGTGCTTCTTGCCTTCCTTACCTCTGACTTCTTTGCCAAGGAAAAGGGCGGGGGGGGGGAGGAGTCACATTTCAGGGGCATCTTCAATGTTTCTGGCTCCGCCTAGGCCCGTTGGCTCATCCGGTGCTCACCATAAATAGCTCTAAGACATGCACGTTATTCTCACCCTCAATGCAGAGATGGAGAAGCTGAGGCTCAGAGATTAAACAGATCAGAAGCACCATCTTCATGCGCCAACAGAGGTCGCGGTGTTCAGTACAAAAGATCATCGCCACTCAATTCCGTAAACATTTATTAAGTGCCTATTAATCCGATGTTGAGGTTATGGATGCAAAAAAAATGAATAAGACCGAGTCCCAGAGGGCTCCCAGTCAGGTCGGCTGGAAAAATTAGATATAGAATGTATTTAAATGGTCGAAGGTAGTATTTATCACCTCTGACTCTATATTAGAATAAATTGTAGGAGGACGGAGGGACTTTTTAAAAATATCTATGTCCAGGCCGGCCTGCTCCAGGGATTCTGTTTAATTGGTCTGAGATGGTCCTAGACAATGGCACTTTGGTGATTCTTGTGAGAAGCCACTGGCCTGCAGGCCCTGCCAATTGTTTGAAAGCCCTAAATAATACGAAATCATCTAACTCACCTGCTAAACTATGACATGCCAACTATGAGGAGAGCTGAGGTCCCTGCTCTCATGCTATCGTAGACACAGGAATAGTAAAAATAATGAACTCCCATGTGAGATGGAAGAGAAAATTTTTCTCTGAGGCTAACCAGTGTGAGAGCAGCTCGGAGGAAGCTAGGGTTCAGAAGGACTCCGGGGGGAGTGGGCATCTGAGTGAGTTTTGAAGGAGAGGCAGTGCTGGCATCCAGAGTCCTTTCTACGGAGAGCAGTGTCCCCACCTGTAGGGGGTCATTGGGTTGTGTGAAGGTTAACCAGTGGGCAGCATTCTTCTTCTCTAATTGAAATAAATGCTAAGTTGGTCAAAACCTCGCACGAGGTTAGTCATTTTGGATCATTCATGAAACCTCCAACTGAAATTTATTGAACCTTTACTACATTTTTTGGTGCTTCTCAATTAAAAAAAAAAAGTGAGCAGGATTAAAAAAAATGATCAAAATTTTCTGATGCCAATAACTACTTCCCTGGTAAGCATGTGTCGTGGACCGCATGATGATGGTGATGATGATAAGCTGCCATTTATTGAGGGGTACTACGTGCCAGCCACTCTGCTTAGTACTTTGCACAGGTTAACTCATTTAATGCTCAAAATAGCCCTTTGAGGTGAATATTATTATTATTATTCTCATTCTACAGATGGGAAAACTGAGACTCAGAGAGGTCTAGTATCCTGAATAAGGCCACACGCTGGTAAGCGGTGGAGATCAGAGTTCCAGGAAAAGCATCCTGGTTGGTACCGTTGAGGACTCACAGGCACGAAGCCTTGCTCTGGACTAGCCCCGTCACGCCCACGCTTTGTCACTTCAGGCGAGTGACTCAGTTTCCTCATCTGTGGATTAAGTGTTTGAACCTCTCAGGTCTTAGAACGATATCCTTCAAAGACGTGAAGGGCAAAACTGTAATGAGGGAAATTGGAAGGAAGGAACCGAGAGCTGGTCCTGACGGACGATTTATTTCGGGACGTTGCGGAGGGCTGGCATTCAGCCGCCCCGAGGAAGTGGAAGAGTGCAGCTGTCACTTTGCTGATTCAGAGGGACGGCTGGCGGGGAGACGGGCACCAAATGCACTGAGAATCTGTGTAATCACAGAAAATGTCTCCGTGATTTGCTATTATAATTCTCGGTAACAAACACTCTGGGACTCCAGCGTCCATACTAATAACTGGTTTGAAGGAAGTGGGGGTTCGGAATGAATTAAAATTTTTTTTAAAAAACTTTTTTTTTTTTTTGGTAAGGCGCCGGGAAATGTTCTGGGCCCCTAAATTTAAAGGGGGTATTTTTAGCACCTGTAATCACACTGACTTGCGTAAACACATCTGCTGGAGGAGCGCCGGCATCCAAATGTCTCTGCCGTCTCCGTCTACATCTCTGGCAGCCCTCCCGAGGCCGAGGGAGCGTGTCACTGATTTCCTTCCTTTCATTATGGTTTTCCTCATCTGATGAATGAGAACGTCCAGTGGAATATTTTCTTTTCTGTCAAAAGCGTCCAGGTCCCTACCCCATGAGCGGCAACAACATTCTCAAACTTTAGCGCGTGTAAGAATCACCTGGAAACCTTTATATGAAATGCTGATTCCCGGGCCTGCCCTCCGATTATGGGGGTCTGTGAGGCACCAGGATTCTGCATTTTACACAGATGTCCCCGTGAATGCTGGTCGAGGTGGACCCATGGACCACGTTGAGAAATACTGGGCCGGGAAATCAGGCAGACCTAGGATACAGTCCTGACTCCATTGTGGACCAGCTCTGAGCAGGTCACCTCATCGTTTTTAATATCAGTCACCTCATCTGTTAAAAGGGCGTATGAGTGGTACCTACTCTGTAACTTTGTTGTGGAGATTAAATCAACATAGTAGTAGCACAGGGCCAGGCGTGTGACAAATGATCCACAAATGTTCGTTGTTGTCATTATCGGTCACTATAACCACCAGGGGGAAAGGTCTGACTCCAGGTTCCACTTAGGCAGAGTGGGAATAATTATAATAAAACCTTAAAATCAGCTTTAATTCAAGGCTTCTGTGCTCAACGAGAAAATGTCTGCAAAACGCTTAGCACACTGCCTGGCTCATAGTAGGTAGTCTATAAGTATTTGTTGAATGAATGAACAATTGTAATGAGTGGGTGAATGAATGAGTGAGTGAATGAATGAATGAATGAATGAATTCAACACTCGCCTTCCACAAACTATGGACAATAAGAGCGATTTAAACTCTGAGCAGGTTACCTCATCGTCTCTAAGGTGGACCTGTAGCCGGCACTATGTACAAGGCTCTCGGTCCCTCTGCCCTTGTTTCTTATCATTATGCGTCTCACATGTATTCCTAATGTTACTCTAAACATTTAGAGGAGTACTCTAAATGTTACTCTGCTCCCACGTGCACTCCGGCTTACTGCCTGAGGAACAGCTCACTAGATCTGGCTTGTTTGGTAGCTCTGAAGATTCTCCCCATCCCTCGAGATGACATGGGAATCTTGAGGGGAGAGGCAAGTGGGTTGTACGTTATTCATACACCTGCCAGGTATCCTATCTGTGACTTCGGGAAAGCCATAGCCATTCTCTGTGCCTCAGTCCCCTCCTCTGTAAAAGGAGCTACCGAGGGAATCTGTTCATCCCTTGGGTCGTCAGCATGCATTCACACTCCTGTTGTGCGCTGAGCTGTGAGATAGTGTAGGGAGAGGGCTCACCTTAGATATCTGAAGTTCAAGTGCTCAGCTCAAGGCTGAGCAGTTGCAGGATCCACAGTAAATGGGGGCCGGTTAACTGGATTACTGAATAATAGAATCAGAGAACTCTCCAAAAGTTCTGGTCACTGCGGCCCATATCCTAAACGAGCCAAAGAACAAACAAACTGAGCCTTATCACACTCACTCATAGTCAAGAAAGCATCCCAGATGAGAGATGGTGTTTTTGATGCTTTGCCTTACAAGAAGGAGGTTTGCATTATCAGCCAGATTATCACTATAATTGCTGGCAGGTCCACACACTCATTCGACCAAGCCTTGAAGCATGGCCGGACACTGTGCTAGGTCCCGGGGACAAAACAAATACACAGAAGTAAGACCCTGCCCTCACTGAGCTCACAGACAATTATTACTTTAGGTCATGCTTGCCATGGTAGGAAGAAGCACAGCTACTCTGAAAGCATAGGAGAGTGGCTTCAGACCCAGCCAGGTGAGGCAGCAGTGCAGGAGGATGTGATGTCAGGAGGTGTTAGTCAGGTGGGGAAGGGTGTTGCCAGCAGAGGGAATGCATGCATGGAGGCATAAAGTCATATGCACGTGGAGGTTTGGGGGAGCTCCGTGGGGTCGGCATGCTGGAAACAAAGGATGCAGCAGCGAGAAGCAATGACTGGAGAAATGAGCTGGAACCAGGTCATGTCCGGCCGGTCCCCTGAGCCATCAGGAGTCTGAACGGCTCTCATCTCAACAAGAATCCAATGAAAGGATTTAATCAAGGAAGTGACTCCTTGAGATCTGCTTGGTAAAGAGGCCTCCAGCTGCAGTGGAGGAGAAAGATTTGAAGGGGAGAGACGAGAGACAGGGAGACCAATTAGAAGGCTAGCATCCAGCATCCGAACGGCCGGCATCCTTGTCAGAGTCATTTCTCTGAGGCATTTAGTTGCTGATGGCCGGCGATCTTCCCCGGCCCCATATGTTTGCAACAACTCCGAACTGTACAGAGAAAAGCCATTTAATCAGGCTCGCCTGCTGCATTGCACACTCAGCCCTGCCCGGTGGTCACATTCTTTGTCAGGAGCATTGTGAGTTATACTGCAAGGAAAGGGGACTCTGGGGTCAGCTACCCCTCAACAAACCCCCAAAGCATCCTGTGTTGTCACATCCTTAAAAAGCTCTGGCTATTATGTCTGATCATTTCTGATACCCGTGATACTGTCAGGATCGCCTAGTCAATTACTAGTCAGGTGGGGTAATGGGCATTTCATTAGGAGCCTCTCGTTTTGGATACACAAGGCCGTATATGAAATGAAATGTGCTGGAGTAATTTTTTTTTTCAGCCAGTGATTAGGTGGTGTAATTAAGAGGGCATTGTGCCTGATTTCCAATCTTTTTTCTTTATTTAAATTTAATTTATTTTTTTCTCCTTGATTTAATCAACCCAAATTCGGCTACCTGGTGCCCCCCCGTATGGATGCTCAGGAGAACTCTGGAACTTAAAGATGCAGAGTCATGCCCAGAAAATGTGGGGTGTCACTTGGTCCTAAGCCCCAACCCCTATTAGCTGGTGCAAGAGGCGTCAAGATGTTCAGGATCCAGGTGGTTCTGTTTAGGGCTAGAGAGGGGGAGACAGAAGAAGGGCTGGTTTTAGACCTTTAAAACCTGTTGTGTGACCTTGGGTGAATTGTTGAATGACTCAGTGCCTCAGTTTCCTCATCTTTAAAAAAGGAGGAACCATAATGTTGTCCTCATAGCATGCCGATGAGGATTAAATGAGATATAGACATATAAACTTAGAACGATGACTGGAACATAAGTACTAAAAATTTTACTTATGTATTATTGTTACCGTATCATTGTCTACCCAGTAACATTTCGGTGGGATTAGGTTATTCCTGTTTAAGGTTAAAAAAAAAAAAAAAAAAAAAGGAAGCTCATAGCTACTGAGTGGCTGAGCCAAGATTCGAGTCTCAATCTCACGTCCGAAGCTCACGCTCATGTGTCCCGTCCCTTCTACCCAGTGGCATCTTTATCCCCATGTGGGACAAGAGGAAACAGAGAGTCCTGAGGTGAAGCTCCTTAGTCCAAGTGAGTTAGTGGCGGCAGAATGAAGGCTTGACCCAGAGTGCTCTTGGAGCAGTGATGATTTCACTGTGTCTCAGCTGTCTCTCAGAGAGGGCAGGCAACTTCTTCCAGGCCACACAGCAGTTAAGAGCTACACAATACCCCCAAATGTGCTCATTAATCCTATTGTTCTCAACTTCTTCCCCCCCCCCGAACGGTCCAGACGTAGAACAGATGGTATGCACAACACTCCCCCAACACACAGACCCAAGATCACATAATCTTAACATTCTCAGCACATGAACTTAATCCCACACTTTTCTTTCCCACTCATAAAAAAAAAAAAAACCCACAACTCAGGGTAAAGGATGCTTTTGTAGGAGAAGTCTTGAATCCACTCACTTATTCATTGAACGAATATTAATTGGGCCCTCTCTGTGTACCAGGCACTATTTAAAAGTCTGGCCAAACAGCTGTGAACAAAAGAGACCAAAAAAATACAAAAAAAAAAATCCCTGCCCTCATGAAATTTAGATTCTAGTGAGGAGCAGGGAACTTGTACAATGAGCAATATAAACACGTAGTAAATGGTCATATTATAGTATGAGGCGATAAATACTACAGAGAAAAATAGAGCAGGAAGAGAGAACATACTGTGACTTTCAGGAGGGTTTTACACAGGGTTGTCAGGGAACAAGTGTCACTGAGAATATGACATTGAGCAAAGACTTGAAGAAGATGAGGGAGGGAGTCATGTGGGTATCTGGAGGAGGAATGATTCAGGCAGTAGAAACGGCATGTGCAAAGGTCCTGAGGTAGGATTATAATTGGTGTATCAGAGAAAGAATAGAAAGTCCAGTGGACAGGAGTCAAGAGAGAAACAGGCCCATCTGTGTGGACCTTGTCATTAGTTTGCCTTTAGGAAAGCCATTGGTAGGGCTTTGAAGAGAGGAGTGCCATGATCTGGCTTGAGTTTTTACAGGGTCCCTCTTGCTGCCTGCTGGGGAATAGACTGGAAGCGGGGAGCCCTGTCAGAGACTTGCAATAATGCAGGTGAGAGATGGTGAGGGCTTGGACCAGGGTGGTGGCCACCTAGGAGGGGAGAAGTGATCGGATTCTAGGTATGTTTTGAAGGCAGCATCCAGATTTGCCGATAGGTCAGACGTATCTACGGGTTTGAGAGAGGGCAGTCCAGGACAGCTCCAAGGTTACCACTTTGCGCTGCCATTAATTGAGAGGATGAAGATACATGTTTTATACATGTATTTTCATTGGAAACTGGCCTCAAGTTGTCGTCTTTAATAATCATTAATAACAAACCCACGATAGTGCTTACAATTGATCGTGACAGATCCGCGTGTCGTGCTGTGGTCGACAACCGCTGAGTCGTTCTGCGGGGCACCTGGTTCCCACGTGTTGGTGGTGGCTTGTTGGTCTCAGGGTCAGCCTCGTTATTCCACAGGCATTGTTAAAAGTGGGCTGAACTCCCAGTAAGAGTCTCTGAGGGGCTCTGAAGCTCTTCTGAACATGAGCCAAGACCCTCCGTCAAGGGAAGGACCCCACACCCACTCCTCCTCCCCTTGTTAGGTGTGAAGACAGACAGTGGAGGCCCCTCCCCCTCCACTGTGGATAATTCCACCACCACCCTGCATCCCCGCCGCTGCCTGCCTCCTCACCCCTTTCTCCATCTCTCCCTTCTTCCTTTTGGCTGATGCAATTTGCAAAAATGCGGACCCGAACGGGCTTTGGCCGGAAACATGTGATTGATCTCAAATGTGCGGCTCTCTGGTGAGAGGTAAAATGTGTTTGTGATTTTTTTGCCCCCCTTCTTTTAAATTGCAACAAAAGGAAAAATCCTATTTTCTTCCCGAGACTGTTCCAGTACATCAGGATGCGTTTGAAATGCCAAGCCAAGCCAGCCTGGCTGGTGACTCAGCCCAGGGCTGTGATGGGAACGCTTCGCTGGCTGCCAGCCCCGCACCCGGCAGCCCAGCCTGGCCTTCTCATCCTTGCACCCACCCCACACCGGCCCTCCAGCCAGAGGAAGTGGCTCTGGAGGAGCCCTATCGAAGTAGCCTAAAGCACGAGATGTCGGGGGACCAGGGTCCTGCTCATGACCCTGCCATTCGCTGGCTGCAAGGCCTGGAGCAGGTCAGTCTCCCCTCAGAGCTTTATCAGAAGAAGGGTTTGACTGGGGGTACTTAGCATCCTACCCAGTCTTTACGTCCCAAGAATGCTTAGCAGAGCAGAAGCTCAAGAAATGTCTGGGGAAGAAGAGAAAGGAAGTAGGAGGCAAGGTGAAAGTCGTCACGTCTTTATTAGTGAACACAGAACACTTACGATGTGCCAGGCTTTACATATATCCACCATTAATCCCTAAAATAACCCCATGAGGTAGGCACTGTTATTATCCACGTCTTACAGATGCATGACTATCTGACGCCCAGACAGGTGAAGTCAATTAAGCAGCATCACAGAGTGGGTGGACCAGAGTTTGCATCTGGCAGTCGGGCCCCAGGCCGTGCCCTGAAGTTCCTGGATGTGCTGCATCTCTCAGCGAGAACATCATGAGCCAAGATGCAGGGGCCGTTCGGGGCCCTGCGAGGACTCCAGGAGGTTTGGTGTCACAGAGAGTGACACATCTGGACAGGTCAGCTGGGGCCATGGACCTCGAAGGCCGTGAGAACCAGGTCGAGAAGTCCGGGCTTGCTTCCCGGGGCTCTGCAGAAGGGAGTGACAGGATCGAATCTGCGTTTTGGAAAATAACCATGCCTGCTGCCCGCAGAGCGAGCTGGACAGAGTCAGAGTGAAATAGGAGGCTGTCTCAGTTGCTGGTGGCTTGGACCAGGGTGGGGACAGTGGAAATGGAGAGATGACGCAGAGATGCTTTGAAGTAAGAATGGTCAAGATCTGCCGATGGGCTGGATGTGACAGTCGGAGGAAGGGTGGGTTTAGGGTAATGACCAGCTTGCCACATGGATGAGGAGGCAGATGGTAGAGCTGCAGCACAGGTGGTGGGGCAGTGATGTGTTGAGGTGTAAACAGGTTAGGTTTCAGGTGCCTGTGGTAGCTCCATGAGGAGAGACAGAGGAAACAGTTGGACACCGGAGTCTCCAGGTCAGGAACGAGAGACAACCAGGATGACCATGAACCCCAGGTACTTATTATCAGTGCTCCTTTCGATCCCCAAAGTGTCCCAGTGGAGATGATGACTTTTACAGTCACCCTAGACATAACTGGCCCTGCCACACAACACATCTTGATATTGAGAACATCTGGATCCAGCCTCCACTCTGCCTTATACACACATATCTAAAGAAATCTTATATATTCATGTTGATCGTCTTAGCTGGAGACAAGTAGAAGTGTGACCATAATATGTAGTGCCTCCCTAAAAAAGCAATTTCATTACAGTCAAGGAGTGTTGAACTAGCCTAAGGACCCTTACTTTAACCCCACCAGGCCCCCTACACTTGTCTAGGCTTCAGGTCCCACCACCAGGGATATTTACACAGAGAACAAAGGCTCTGTCTACACCCAACCAGCCAAACTAGTAAATGGAATTAAGCCATAGCAATGAATTTTTTTTTTTAATGGTCTGGCCTTTCTTTTCCACTTAGACTATATTCCAAAGCAGCCCACGTGGCCAATATTTCCCTCCACGAAAAGAAGGATGCCCTACTGCAAATCTACAAAGGCAAGTCCACCGCTGGGCTTATGCAAAAGTATGCCACAGGGCCTTTGCGCAGACAAGTGGTGAAGGGGACAGCGCCTGACTTTTCCGATTGTGTTTCTCAGCTTTACCACCAGCACATAGCAAAATGTCTGTAGGAAGAAAGCAGAGTTCTGATGAGGTGGTTGATCCCTAAAGTCAACCAATACTCTCAAACGGGACCTTGAACATAGGAAAGAAACTTCTCAAATGCCTTGCTACCAGTTTCTTTTGAGGGCCCTGTGCCTCTCACTCCGTAGTGCCCACGGTGACAGAATTTGCAAAGCAGCTCTTCCACGCCTTCCAATCCTGGCCCTTGACACCAATAGCACAGCTGTAGAAGGACACAAAGCTTTCTTGTGTCATTGCATGATGCTTTCAGAGGCCCAAAGTAGGAGGAACTATTGGGGTTCAGAGGGTCCACAAGTGGCCCCCATGGTACCCAACCCAAAAGGCATTATGGTGTAAGGCACGGATGCTGGAGGCAGATGGCCTGGGCTCAGATTCCATTCCTATTAGCGGGCTCTCCTCTTCCTTTGGTCTCTTCCTTGGTAAAATGGGGATGATCATTGCACCCACCTCAAATCATTGTGGTGAAGATGATTAGAACAAACAAATGCAAAACACTTAGAACAGTGTCCAGCACGGACCTGGTGCTCCACGAATAGCCACTGTTATTATTAGTCATAATAGTCACATTGATAATGGTGCTGTCAGTTACGATCGAACATAAAAATGGAAACAGGTGGAAGGAACCAGGGGCAGGAACAAAGGGGAGAGGCATGGAGACAGGGTGTTTGGGTTGCCAGGAGCTTGCTCAGAAGCCCCTAGGGGTCCACATGATGACATTTCATTCAGACTTTTTTTTTTTTTTTTTTGCCAGAATGAGAAATGAAGGTTCTGTGTCAGAAATCATTGCAAATTCCAAATTAGTGAGGTTTCATGGTCTGCGGAAAGGCGCTGGAGGGAAAATTGGTGGACGGGGTGTTTTTTTAGCTGTCGGAGCAAGCTGGCTTGATTGATTGTCTCAGTCGATAGACTGTGCAGACAGCAGTCAGGGAGCTGGGCACAGGCGGGGAACAGGGAGAAGATGGAACACCAGTCAGCGTGGAGGGGGCTGAGACCCGGTCAGCAGTAGAAAGGGACATAGCTACACCACCAGCTGGGTAGACACAATCTCGGTCGTGCGGCTATCCTGGGTCTGGAGGCCAAGGACAGCTGGCCACAGCTCCTTGAGAACTCTGGGCTCCCTTGTTTTCTCACTGTGTGTCCTTGGGTGAGTCACTATACCTCTCTGAGCCTCCACTTTGTCATCTAAAAACAACCCTTCTGATATCCACCTCAAGGGCTTATAATGGGACGTCAGTGAAATCGTGGATTTTAAAGGTTTGAGGAGGTGTTCAGCACATAGCAGGTGCTCAATAAATGTGCGGTCCCTTTAACAAAACGGGCCGGGGAAGGCGGTGTGACCATGCTTCAGCCTATGAACTCAGAAGCTGCGTTTTGAAGTGGCCACTCTCATTCTTGAACTGGGGGCTGGCGACCATGTTTTAGGTTCTGGGCCACAGGCCACCCCAGATATATTATTCAAAGGGAGGTAAAAAGATAGGGGAGACTTAGACCCAGAGATTAAGCTGACTCACAAAATTCTTGGAATTGGACAGGCTCTGCAGAGGTCACTGGGGCCAGTCCCCTGCCTTCAGGGCCCCAAATGATTCCAATCAGATTAGGAGCCAGGCACTCCTCAAAATGACTGGGAAAGGAGAATTCGTAAGGTTCCTCACCAAGCAGAAATTCACCAAGGTTCCTCACCAAGCGGAAATTCACCAAGCCTCTTTCAATAATAATTGCAATTATAATCACCATAATAAGACGTTCTGCTTAGCTTCATAAGTGTATATTTCCCACATTTTATTATCCCCATTTTTAAAATGAGAAAACTGAGGCTTAACTAGATGAGGGGCTTTGCGCAGGGTCATACTACAAGGGATTGGAGGGGTTTAGAAAGAGCTGCTGGAGCGTGGTGGGGTAAAGAATTTATTTTTCTGAGGAGATGGGCAGTAGGGGTCAGAAAAGGGAGATGTGGCAGTTGAGCTGAGCCTTGAAGGATGAGCGAGGCTTCTCCTGGCAGAGAAGGGAGGAGGGATCCGCTTGAGCAAAGCCTGTTTACAATGAATAATTACAAGTACAATGACAGCTAACATAGACTAAATGCTTCCTCTGCACCAGGAACGGTGTTAGGCACTTTACACACATCATCTCTAAGAGGGGGACACCACCATTAACCCCATTTTGCAGAAGAGAATCAAAGTGACTTGTCACTCCAAGATCACAGCTTGAAAACAGCAAAACCCGCTTTGGAGCTGCAGCCTGCCTGATTCCAAAGCTCCTGGTGGCTCCTGGGTATTTGGTCATTACCCATTGTCAACAGAGAAACCATGCACCTCTCTGCCCATGTGGTTGGGAGGGGCTGTCCTGAGACCACCTAGTCAGCTCCTGGCCCCGCCACCTCCCCAAGCCCTCCTGGAGCCAAGGGGAACCCATCGGAGTTGGTGGGAGATAATCACGAAGCTGCCTGCCTAATAAACGTAACGCTCGGCTAAATCTGCAATCCCGTGGTAATGGGTTTGACTTTTAAAAGGCAGATGGAAGTCCCAGTGGAGGGACAGACCTTTCCCATCAACTCCTTAATTAGAATGACTGTGCAGGAGCCATTTGTGACAGGTGGGACAGCTGGAGGCCTGGGCTGGCGTTGAGAAATGGCCACTTCCACGTCAAGCCAGACGTCTGCTCTCCGCAGAGATGCCTCTCTCTGCCCCGGGGAATCTTTTGTCAGAGAAGAATGATAATGGCAAAAGATGGGGCCTCTGGGACGGAGCCTAAAAGAGGGTGAAGGGAAAGGGTGTGATTTGACACCTTCCTTGCTCGTGATGGGTGCTGGAGCTTGGAGGTGGAGTCTCCTGAGAGCGTTCAGCTGATGGGTGGAGTTGCAATGGACCAACCTCCCCATTCATTCTGCCACTGCCATTGTTCTCACCATCAGTCACCTTCATCATCATCATCATCATCATCATCATCATCATCATCATCATCATCATCAAATAACATGTATTCAACATTTATTGTGTGGGTCCAGAAAATGTGCTCAGCTTTTTTTTATAGCCACCTTATGAGGCAGGTAATATTACCATCCCCCTTAACTTTTCCCATCCTCACAGCACGGGGGAAAAAAAAAAACCACTAAGGCTTGATAACATTAAGTAACTTCCTGTGGGTCAACACAGCCCGGAAGTAGCAAAGCGGAGATTCATGTCTGTCTGACTCTGGACGATACAGTACCGAACCGTTGTTTTGCATTTAGTAGTTTGATAGGAGAAAAACTTGGTCTGGGTCTGTGTCTCTGATGGAGGTCATAAGAAATAATGCCTGAGACAGGGATTTGGGTGCACGTGATCTACTGAGAGCACGCTCTTGGGAGAAATGGAGTGAGGAGACAGGCTAGGGCAAGGGCAGAAAGCTAAGGGCAGGTGTCGTTTCAGCTGGAGTGTAGTCTCAGCCTGACCCCACAGGGAGCTCTGGAGTGCTAATTGCACCAGAGCCATCCTGCCTTGAGGTCAGCGGACAGGTCTTTTTTAAGCCTATGTCAGGTACTCATTGGCTATGGGCTGTCTGCCCTCCCCCCGACCCGAGGGTGGACATAACCTTCTGGAAGAGGGCACCTGTGAGGCATTTGCAACCAATTCGTATCAACCTAGGATCTGACCAACAGCATCCACTGCCTCTGCAGGAGAACTTCGTGGTGGTCCCTGCTCAGCCCCGAACTTGCTGAGGTCCCTTGAGTGTAGCACTTGACCTGTCTGGACCTCTGCTTCTCCAAGTTTCGGTTCAAGGTCCTCCAAGGGCTCTGACCCAGCTCTGACAACACAGCCGCTGCCCCAGCCAGAGCGATGAGGTTCCAAAGGTGTGAGGCAAGGTGTCTGACAGTTTCCCCCACAGAAGCCCTTTATCTCATTCCTCTGCTGTGTTATTTTAAAACTAACGAGCCCAGACCTCGGGAGCTTGCCACCTGCTCACCGCCTGCCGTCGAAATTTGTGGTTTGTCTGTTTCTGTCTTCTCTGCAGAATTTTAGCGGCAGCTTACTCTCTACTTATTAGGATTTTTTCCCCCCAAACCTCAGCCTCAGGAAGGAGGTGTGTGTGTGTGTGTGTGTACACTAAGTACATGAAGTCCCAACTGCTCCATACTCTCTGAAGCCCCCCACCCATCCATCGTCTATAGTTCCAGCAGATAAAAGGATATGGTGGTGACTCTGAGGAAACGAGGAGTGGGAGACAAATTTATCCCTGGGCTAGTGAGAGCGAGAAAGAAGCTAGGACACAGCATAGAATGGGAAAAGACCATTGCTAGGTTCAGAAGTTGCCACAGAGCTTGACAGCCAAGGCCCCAGTGCAGGAAGAAGCCCCTGGGACACTCGAGGGCACTACAACCTCCCTGCCCTTCCCCTTCCCAGAATCCTTTGCCTTGGGCTGTTCGAAGAAAGAGGATCAGAATCAGCAGTGTGCGAGTCCCCAGGGGCAAGCTCTGCAAGTGAGGCTGAGGCTGCAGAACACTGTGACCTGTTCCTGGAAAGTGGATACTTCAAGTGTCACCATGTGCTAGAAATTGTCTAACCACTGGACATGAATCGTGTCACTTCATCTTCACAGCAGCCGGGAGAGGTGCATACAACTGGTGATTTCACCAGAGAGGGAAGAGACTTGCCCAAGATAACCTGGCAGATGAGTGAATGAATGAATAGTGAATGAGCATGTAAATGATGAAGAGATGGTTGGATTAACACATAAATAGTAAACGAGTCATTGCATGTAAGTGAATGAATGGAAAGAGTCAGACACTTGATGAGTATATTTTAAAGCCCAGTCCACATGCCCGGGACACTTCTGTTGAGCCATCTCGTTATCCCAGAATCCCACCGGTACAATGCCATCAGAGCTTACCTACCTCTCTTCCCACCTCACTCTATCTTGCCAAGTGCTTCATCTTACCCCCCGAAAGACCCAATCTCCTGGCTTTCAACACCATCCGAATGCTAACATCTCTCCAATGCATTTCCCCAGTGCTGATGACTTCTCTGAATTCCAGTCTCATGTATCCAACTGCCTACTTGACTTCTCCACATGGATGTCTCAATGGAATCTCAAAAGTGACATGTCAAAAACTGAGCTCCAGAGAACCCTTCCGAAACACCCTTCTCCACCTGCAGCTGCCCCAGGCTCACTGATTGGCAGCGTCATCCTCTCAGTTGCTCAGATCAAAAACCTTGGAGTCACCCTTGAACCTTCTCTTTCACACTTCATATCCATTAGCAGGCTCCGTTGATTCCAAGTTCAGTGTATGTCCAGAATCTGACCACTCTTTACCCCCACGGCAGTGATAACACTGGTCACAGCCAGCATCTTCTCTCATGTGGGGTGTTGCAATAATCCCCCCTCTGGTCTTCCTGCATTTATCTCAGCTCCCTTGCCGTCTACCCTCATCAAGCTGCCAGAGAGGCCCTTTAAAACCTGTTGGATAATCTCTCTCCTCTGCTCAGAACCCTGCAATGGCTTTGCCATCTCATTCAGAGAAAGCACTCTGTGCTTCTCCCCATCGGAGAACTTACTGGACCACACTGTAATTTCCCAGTGGAGGGATCCATCTTCCTCTTCCAGGCTGGGGACTCCTTGAGGGCAGAGAGACAAGTCGTAGCTACTTTAGGGCCCTTGAAATCTGATCCTAAATTCTTGCAATAGCCCACCAGACCATTCATGATCTGGTCTCTCATTCCCTCTCTGACATCTCCCCTGCTATTCTCCCCCATTCTCCCTTAGTTCTAGTCTCAGTATATCTAGTATGTTCCTACCCCAGGGCCTTTGCATTGGCTGTGCCCTATGCATATTATGCTCGTCTCCCAGGCATGCACGAGACTCACTCCCTCATCACCTTCAAGCCTTACTCAGATGTTACCTTCTCAATGAGGCCTTCTCTGATCACCCCGCTTAAAACCACAGCCCCCTCCCAAAAGCATTCACAATCTCCCTTACCCTACACCATTTTTTTTTACCTCTATAGTACTCATGGCTTCCAATAATTTATATATTTACCACTTAATTATGTGAATTTGCTCTCCTCCTCCTCCTCCCTATCCCGGTAGAATGCAAGCTCCACCAGACAGGGATTCTTTTCTGTTTTGTTCACTGTTGTGCCTACACGTAGCAGGTGCTCAATAAATATTTGTCACATCAGTGACTGAGTGAAGAATAAGTGAACAGTTCCCGCCAGCACTTTTGGGGACTAGTCTTTACCCTCTTAGCTCTTGAACCAAGGCTTCTCCTACCCTGGTCTGAAGGCTTCCTATCAGGCTGAGGGCTTCTGCCCCATTCCCAACAAACACTGCTTGCTTGGTGCCTCCCCCAAGAGCAGCTGTAATGATGCCCAAAAGGGACTTCTCCCATGCCAAGAAAATAGAGCCAGCAACTTGCCCTCCCTGGAGAAATCTAAACCCCGTCTGTAGTTTCAGCTGATACAAAGGTTCTTAAGATGCCCCAGGCTGGAGCGAGAGCTGTTATTCTTGCCAGTGGGGGACATAGCTTGGCAAAATCAGGGCTCGGACCCAGGTCAGTGAGACTCCGGGACCTGGGCACTTTCTCAGCATCACCGAATCACCCATTACAACCTGTTCAAGTGGGAAACCGCAGCATTTTGGAATCCAGCCATTTCCCAAGTTGGGGTAGCCTGCATTTCAGGCAGCCCCAAGAATCAAATCCAATCTCCCAATCAGCAGTCTGACCCCTCAGGAGGCACATAGGCGATCGATAGGCCAGCCTGTAGAGGGAGAAGTGCAGGGGTGGATCTGGGGTTGATTGGAGGGTAGCGGATGGATGTGTTCTGTGGTGAGAGTTCAAAACGCATGCAGGTTGGGGGCCTGACCCACTCGGCTGAGCTGGATAAGAAATGCTGAGCTGATTTTTCTCCATATGGTTCTTTTGTCCTCTGACCTGAACTTGGGAGCTGGGCAAGTTTTGATATACAAGAGTGTTTACAGCGCACACATACTTACCTGTTCACACACTCACACGCTCTCCGCCCTGAGAACTGAACTAAACCATGCTCATCAGTCGCCCAAGGAGAGAGAGAGTGTGCTTGTCTGTGCAGGCCAGCCCTCAGGGTCAAGTGCAAATCCTTTGTAAGATCCACAGTCTGGCTACTCAGAGTTTGTCCACGACCCAGCAGCATCCCCTGGGAACTGGTTAGAAATGCAGAAGCATCGGCCCTAATTCAGACCTGCTGAGCCAGGTCCCTGAACCAGGTGATTTACATGCATGTGAAGGCATGAGATGCACCTGTCCGCGTGGCCCTGAAAACTCCGGCGTCCGTCTGCTTTCCCGGTCTCTTTCTTTTTTTGCTTCCTCACGTTCATGGTGACATTATTTACAATAGTGTCCATCTATACCAATAAAGAATTTGTGGTATATATATATATATATAAATTTGTGTGTGTGTGTGTGTGTATATATATATATATATATATATATATATATATATACACACACACACACACACAGTGGAATATTATTGAGACATAATAAAAGAAGGAAATCTTGCCATCTGAGACAACCCGGATGGACCTGGAGGGCATCATGCTAAGTGAAATACGCGTCTCAACACTCACCTTCCACCCTTCACTCCAGCTGTCCCTTCCAACTTATGACCTCCTCTGCGGTTACGTGACGTCCACTGCTGTGTCTTGGTGCTGGGCCTTTGCACGCAGCCCACCATATACTCCACCCTCCTGACCGATCTCCATATACCTTCCAGAAAGCTTTCGATGGCCACCTGCTCATCATATCTCCCAAGCTGGATTCTGTGGTTCCAGGGCCCTCTGAACTTCTTTCTCTCCATCGGAGAACTTACTGGACCACAGTGTAATTCCCAGCTGAGGGATCAGTCCTTCCCTTCCAGGCTGGGAACTCCTTGAGGGCAGAGACAAGTCTCAGCTACTTTTGGGTCCTTGAGATCTGGTGTTCAGTAAACAACAGTCGACTAAATGAAGGAAGTTTATGAGGGAGACGCCAGCCTTATAACACTTCTTCTTTCTCACTCAGTTTCTCCTAAGGTGAGCATTACTGCCCCCACATCCAAATGATGTCATCCCAGGGATATCTCCGGATTCCCCAGGCCTCCCCCAAGCTCCTATGCTTTTCCCAGCCATGATGGCAAAGCTCAGAGAGTCACAGCTCCTGCAGATTATCCCCAACCAGGTTTAACTAACCTTAAACAGGACCTCAGGTCACGATATTAACAGAGCCCACCGGAGTCCCAGAAACCCAGGCAAAAGTTAGTCAAATCCTTGTCCTCTACGGGCTGGGCCAACCCCATGATAAACGGTAGGACACACACAGCCTCTTCTCCAGACACACAAGGGAAGTCCCTGACTGGCAGAGAAATGACTGAGATCCCCCCTGAGCTCCCCACTCATTACCTTCTTACAATTTCAAAGTGTTTTCTAGGCCGCTGTCCTTTATCCTCAGACGATTCTTATAAACAGACAGGGCAGGGTGTTCTTGCCACTTACTATTCTGGGTCTCAGTTTCTCCACGCCTGCTCCTGCGTTTCTTGGAAAGCTTCAATGAGACAATGCATGACAAGTGCTTGGCCCGATGTGTGGCATGGAGTAGGTGCTTGACAAATGCCAGCTGCCGCAATGATCAAGTGATGCTGAAAGAACATTGGCCTGGGGGTCAGAAGGCCACAGTTCCAGCCGGCTCTGACATGAGTCACCCATCGTGTGGCCTTGGGTAAGTCCCTCTGCCTCTTGGGGCTTCAGTTTTCCCACTCTGTCAGAGGCGGGCCAGGGCTGGGGTCCCATATGGCTCCAACATGGTTCATCTCTGAATCCCCACGTGGTGTTTAACTCAGTTCAGGGCTTGGGGCGCCAGGATCTGCCCCCAGCCCTGGGCGGGATGAGTATTTTGCTGGGAGAGGGGTGCCTTGATGCTGGAAGCAAGGAAGCTGCTTGGGAGTCAGGCATCTTGGAGAGTTTTGCGGAAAGTTCAGCCCCGACTCTATCAGAGGCTGGGAAACGGAGGTTGCCATGGCTACGGAGAGCGGCGACTTAAGCTCCAGGTCGCTGATTAGCGAGAAGGGAGCAGGGAGGCCTTGAGGAATTCGGCACTCAGGCTCGCTCCCTGCCTCTGTGAAGTGGAGCATGCCAGCCCTTGACTTACCTGTTTTAGCTGTCCCCTGAAGATCTTGCCTTCTTTTAAGTACTTTTTTTTTTTTAATGCAACATCAAAGGGCTATGTGGTTTAAAAAAAAAAAAAAAGAAGAGGCAGCTGCTGGTACTCTTGAGCAAAGATGGAACGCAGAGTTTTTCTTAGAGCCTTGCAAGGATGCAGAGCTGGAGACAGGGAAGGAAGACAGATGGCAGGGCGAGGAGGCGCCGTGGGTGTCAGAGCTGAGGTCGGAGCCCCCTGAAGGGCTGGGTGACCAGCCTGGTCCCTCTCCCTGAACTTCCACGTATTTATATATAAGGAGAGGTTGAATCTGATCTGTGGTTCCCACGTGAGCTCCATCATCAGAATTCATTGGTTCACTCATTCATTCATTCCACAAATCTTTATTGAGCAAAAAAAGGTGCCCTTGCTCAGGCACTATATCCCTAGGGATTTGGTGTTGGGAAAAGAGGTTCGTTCTCATTCTCCTGAAGCCTACATTCTAGTCCAGGAAACAAACGCTTAGCAGATAAACATATAAAAGAGTCACTTCGAATAGTAGCACATGCCCTGAAGGAAAGCACAGTGGGCTCCTGTGGGGGCTGGGGGTTCAAAGAGGAGTAAGATTACCTGGGGGGGGTCAAGGGAGGGCCTCTGAGAAGGCATTTGAATGAAAGGAAGGAGCCAGCCATGCACAGAGCTGCAGGAACAGCATGCCAGGTGGAGGGAACAGAAGGAGCAAAGGCCTTGAGTAAAGACTCTCTTCCATCTGAGGAACAGCAAGGAGGCCATGTGGCTCGCCCAGGGTGAAGGACAGGGAGGGGGTAGGAGGTGACGTTTATCACAAAGCAGAGGGCAGATCATGTAGAGCCTTTTAATCCTAGTAATCAACTTGGATTTCATGCTTGATCTAAAGGGAGGTGGGATTACCGGGGATGTTTCTTAAAAGATGCAAATTCCACGTTTCTCTCCTTTGAGACTCTCATTTATTGTGGTTAAGATGGGACCTAGGAATCTGTATTTGTAAAAGCTCTTTGAGGGCCTCTGATACTGTGCCAGGTTTGGGAAACCCCAGACTATGTGCTCCCTGAGTCTCTTTCAGTTTTCAGAAAGCTGAGAAGCAAAGTGTTGGAACATCTTGAAAAGATCCTAAGTGTTATGTTTTATGATGGAGGAGTCCTTTCTTCCTTCCCCCACCACTCCCTGTCTGCCTGGTAGAATTAATTTAGTTTTTGTTTGCTTTATAATCTCAGGTGGGGTACGCAACACCAGGAAGGTAAAGCCAGTGCTATTGGCAAAAGGGACAGCCCACCACATCAGGGAGGGTCCAGTTATAAAAGGCAGCAACTCTGTTATACCTGTCCTCAGCACACCGTTGCCAGGATTTCCCCATCCCCAATTCTGGACCCTGCTACTGGCAGTGATGAATGAAGACTTGACCTCACCCTGATCCTCTCCCCCAACACCTGGCAGCAGCATCCACCATATTTCTCAACATTGCGGACAACTCATGCCTCTGCTCCCTCCATTAGCACAAGTTACCGAGACCTTCCGCCCAATGCTAACTCTATTCACCACCTATTCCTTCACTCACATCAGCTCTCGGTGTTTGCCTGTTGCAGGGTTGCCTCTGGTACAGATGTGTGTCTTGGTTTCTTATCATTCCCCAGAGAACCCCAAATTCCATTCTTGTGTGTGTTCATCTAAACACTCTGCTGGGCCGTACACGTGCATCGTCTAGCTCACTCATCCCTTTTCTAAAAGAAATGTGGGGTAGGAGAGAAAAGGCATTGATTGTAGACCAAGCATCTAAGTAGACGGAGGCATCGGCTGGTTTATGTCTGCAAACTGTACCATAAAAGGATTCACTTAAAACATCTCGAAAGCCCTTTCTAGCTTTCGGAAACAAATGTCCTCTTCACCCAGTGCATACATGCTCTTTTATTTCTTTACTGAACAGATGTTGCTGAGTGTTTACTAGCAGTGGACTAGGAGGCAGTAAGACTTACCCTACTCGCAAGGAGTTCATAGTTCAGCATGAGAGAAGACACAACATGGCAACACATATTATTAAGAGCTGCAGGAAGGGTAGCAAAGGGACTATCATATCCTGGAAAAGGGGTTAGATCTCCCCCAAAAGCCTGCTCCCTACATCACCATCTCCACCTCATCAGTGGTGACTTCTTCCTGTCAGTTGCTCAGGCTCAAAACCTTGGAGTCATCCTTGACCCCTTTCCCTCTTATTCTCTTGCATTCTACATTTAACCAGCAGCAAATGATGCTAGTTCTGCCTTTGACATACATCAGAATCTGGCCACATCTCATCACCTCCATTACTGCCACACTGATCTGAGCCTGGATAATTGCAAGAGTCTCCTCATCGCTACCCTCCCTTCCCTTCTGTCAAGTGTCTTTAGCCACTGGATTGATCCTTCTAAAATGTAAGCCCGACCATATCACTCCTCTCTGTTCAAAAGGCTTCCCATCTTAGTCATAGAGGATCCAAGGTCTTCCCTTGACTGACAAAGACCTGGTGTCTAATCTCCCCTCTTATCACTTCAGCCCTTATTTGCTGTGCCTTGTATATGCCAAGGGTCTCTGAACTTGCTATTTCTTCTGTCTGGAACACATTTCCTCCAGATACCTATGTCGAAGTTATATATTACCGGGCAACAAATTATCCCAAATCTTTGTGGCTAAAAGCAACAATAAACAGTTATTCCATCTGGGTTCCTGTTTGTCAGGAATTGGGTTGGGTGACTGGCTTACCATCTCTCATGAGATTGTAGTCAGTTGTCAGCCAGGGCTGCAGTCTCATCTGAAGACTTGACTGGGCCGTGGACTTCTGTCTACTTCCAAGGTAGCCCACTCCCATGCATGGCTGGTGCTGGCTGTGGCCTGGAGTCTCAGTTCTCATTCACACTGGCCTCTCTGCATGGCTACTTGAGTGTCCTTAGAACATGGTCAGCTCCCCTTGGACTGGTCCATTCAAGAGAGTGAAGCAGAAACTGCCTCTGTGACCTAGTCTACTAATTAATTAATCTTCTACTAATTTGTCCTATTCTCCATAATTTGTTCTATGCATTAAAAGGGGCTCACTAAACCCATCCAGTATTCAAGAGGAGAGAAGTTAGGCTGCTCCATCTTTTGATTTCAAAGAATCTGTGAATACATTTTAAAACCATCACGAACTGCAAGGTCAGTCCCTAATCTTTCAAGTCCCCACTCCCCTGTTACTTCCTCAGAAAGGCCTTCCCTGATGGCTCTATACAAAATAGCAGTCCCCCCTCCCATTTCCTAGCCCCATTGCACTGATTTATTCTCTCCTTAATTTATTGCCATTTGATATGCCATATTTGTACTTGCTTATGTTGTTTATTGCCTGTTCCCCATCTAGAATGTAAACACCATGATCACAAGGGACATTTCTGTCTTGTTCACTGTATCCCCACACTTAGAACTGGCCTGGACACATTGCAGACATGGAGGGAATTGGAGCTCACGAATGCAGGCTAGCCTAGGCCAGCACAAGTATGGGAAGAGGTGAGCCTTGCTGGGGGCTGGGTGGAAATCGCAAGCTTTGAGTTGTCTGAGCAGGGCCAGGACAGCATTTCACATGAATGAATGGGCAGGAGCAAAGGCATGGAGACGGAACCCTCATAGGAGAAGACGGGGCAGAGAGGTGTAGGGAGAACTGAGGCTGAGCAGGGTGTATAGGCATTCTGGAAGCATGGAGTTGGCAGTGAGGAGGGCTGGGAAGCCCTGCCTAGAATGTTCGTCCCCCCTGAGCTTGCAGTATCTCCCAGCTCTGCTTCTAAAGATGCACCAGAAGTGGGTGACAGAGATGGATGTGTTTTGCTGCCCTTCTCTCAGTATTGACTGGGCTTGGCCTGCTCTCCTGGCCACTCTGTGGAGCAGGGGGCTTATCAGACGCATTCATCTTGAGTCCTAACACTAATCGGGATGCACCAGCTGCAGGAGGTTGGTGCATGAGAAATACTGACGTTTCTGATCGATCTTGACCTGCAATCTGCATGCAGGGCAAGCAGGGAGGGGAGCTTGCTGGTTGGTGCCAGATCAGCCTGTGTCTCTCAGAATCCTGAGTCCTCTTGGTGAGGAGCCTGGAGATTTGAGTGACAGTATCTTCAAAGACTGAGTAACCAAGCAACTTCTTTTCCCTTTCTGGGACTCAAAGAAAGTAGTAGAACTCAGGTAATTCCCCTGTGTTGTTAGAGCTCATCTTAGATGGAATTGTGTCTCAAGTAGGTGAGCTTTTACCTACCAAGGACACCAAATGGGAGGTTTGGTTTATAAGGGAATAAAAGGAGAAGAAACAGACACTTTTTAGGGCTTCCTGTTTACTTATATTATCTTTACAACAACTCAACAATATATGGACTGATATTATTCCCTATTTTATAATTGAAACTGACTCAGAGGGGTTGAATGGGTTGCCCCAGGTCCTTTAGCTATTAAATAGTGCAAATAGTATTTGAATTCAGTTATCTCTGTACCATACAAGATAAGGCAGAGAAATGGAATAGAAGTAACAAAAGGAAGTTGGAACTAATCCTATCATGCTTTGACCTCTGATTATGTCATGAGGAAGAAAGTGAAATGCTGGTTTCCAGCCTCTCCTTGTGATTTAGTCAGGATAGGGTAGGCTATGCTGCAATAACAAAGAAACTCAATCTCAGTGGCTTAACGCAACTAAGGTTTATTTCTATCATGCAAAGTCTGATGTATTTCAGGCATCCCTTCTCCATCGAGTAGATTCACTTTTCAGAATATGTGGCCTCCAAAATTCCTGTGACAGAGGGAGAGTTGGAGAAGGTACACAGGTCTTATTGCATCAAACTGGAAATGACATATATCATTCTCACTGAGAGACCATTGGCCAAAGATAGTCTCATGGCCCCAAACTAACTGCAAGAGAAGTTGGGAAATATTAGGACATCTACGAATATTTGATGAACATAGAGAGTCTCTGTCATATCCTAACACTTTTGCCTTCTTACTTCTGCCCCTGTAGGACAGAACCGCAGAGCAGCCCCATGGTCCCAGCTCATGATGGACCCTCAGAAAAGCTGAGCCAGCATCTGGCCACTGAAGCCTTGGGCACGAACAACTGGGAGAGAGACAAGGCCTGCCGGGAGCTCAGTCCTGCCAGAGCACGCAGGTGAGACCTGGCCCCACTTCTATCTTCAAAGCAATGAGGAAGTTCAAGTTGATGCAGAAATGAAGTTTGTTTCTGTGGCCACTCTCCCCTTCTATTTTGCAAACTCCTCTTTCAGACCTTTAAATCAGGAGTCAGCAAAATTTTTTTCTGTAGATAACCAGATAGAAAATATTTTAGGTTTGTCAGCCAGATGATCTTTGCCATGACTACCAATCTTACCATTGTAGCATAAAACAGCCACAGGCAATATGTAACCAAATGGGTATATCTGTATTTCAATAAAACTTTATTTATAAAAACAAGAGATAGGCTAGATTTATCCCAGGGCCACAGTCTGTTGCCCCTGCCTTAAATGATAGAGTTAGGTTTTTTTTTCCATTTTAATGACTCTGTCAGGCCCTGGCTCTCAAATCATTTTTTTTCTTTTTCTTTTTCTTTGGCAAGGCAACCCTTGGTTGACCTCACAGATTGCAACGACCTTGTCAGTTTACAATCGCTTATTTTTTATTTTTTACACCTATAGCACCTGGTCTTCCTAGGTGGTCTCCTATCCAAGTACTAACCAGGCCCAACCCTGCTTAGCTTCCGAGATCAGAGGGGATCAAGCTTGTTCAGGATACAATGGCATGGCTGTAAACTGGTCGAAAGCTTTACTCCTATTCCTCAGACTAATTCACCACTTTCTTGCTGCCCTGAGCCTGCATCTACCCCTGGCCCCATATTGACAGACAAAACCTATCGTGTGTCCTTGTCAGCATCACTCTCTGCATACCACCTTTGCCTCCTTATGTTGGATCAGAGAGTGTCTAAGACATTTCACATATGAGAAAACTGAGATCAGGTGGTAGCAGGCCAAGATTAGCCTGAGGACCCCCGATTTGGTCCAAATTCTCATCTTCTCTCTCAGAGTTCTTGGGTTACTAAGGTAGGTGTTCTAAGCTATATTAGGCACCCATTTAAGAATCAGATGTGTGCTGCCCCCAGGAAAAGGTTATGTGCTCTATGAGGGCTCCCCAAATCTGTGTACCAGTTTAGAGAACTCATAGACCCCTGAGGCAGATGAACAGGGACCTCTAGTTAAGAACATGAATTTTGAAGAAGTGAATGCCAGAGCGGCATTCATGGATGAAGTCTGCTTCTCCACCCATGCTGCCATCTTGGCTATAGGCCTTAGTTAGGCTGTGATTTTGATGAAGAAGAAGCAGTTAAGTCCTATCAGCTTGGAAAAGTGAAGTTCAATGTCATATCTGGGGAATTACCTGCAGTAAACAGGAAAGAAAAGCTATTTCCATCACAGGCTGAGGAGGATGGAGAGAGAAGCGGGAGGAAGGGAATTTTCTTACTTTGAAAACATTGTCTCCCAGATGATCAAAGGTGGGTTAGTGCAGAGATTTGTGTTCAAACCTGGATGTTGCCACTTATCTTAGTGACCTTGGGCAAGATAGTTTGCCTTCCTGGGCCTCAGTTTTCACAGCTATAAAATGGGAATACTGAGGTCTAATTCTCAAGGTTAGGTGAGGATTAAATCAGATCAGGTATGTGCAGATCCTGATGGTGGACCTAGGATACAAGAGGTGCTTAAAACATTAGCTGGAGTCTCATGGAGCCAGAAGAACAGGGTCTGGGCATGAAAATCTGAAAAAATGATGCCACCTTGTCAATTTGATTGTGGAGTGTCTGGGCATCTTTCTTCTTTCTTCTATCTGTGACTCACTCTCTGACATGATAAAAACCACAATAATGATGATAATATTGATAGTGATAAATAAAGTCATGATAATTATAATTATAGAAACTACATGTACTATGAACTTGCTCTGTGCCTGACCAGGGCACATTGCATGAGTGAGCTCTTTTATTCCTTGCAACAGACTTTGCCCACAGGTGTCCTGTTTTACTCCCATCTTACAGATGATGAAAATGATATTCAGAGAGGTCTCTGAGCATAAAGTAATAAAGCAAGAATTTAAACCCAGGCGTGTCATTTTCTGGAGCCAACATTCTTTAGTGCTGCACATTTACCCTCTGTGTATTTGACCACTGTGTACTAAACCACTGTCTGAGTGACCACTGCATACCCAATTGCTGATATGTAACTCCTCTTATGTAACCATGGTATACTTAACCACTATTTTGGCCCTTCCAGCCCCATTATGAGGTGCACCTAGGAGAACTGGTGCTGGGGAAAGAAAGAGATAGAGGAAATGCAGACTCACCTGGGTAAAGGCATTTGGGATTTATGGATGGGGTTAATTATCCCCCTCGCAGATCTCAAATCTATCCAAAGTCAAGGGCTTGCTTGGTTTTTTCCCCCATCACTTAAATCTGAGTCTAGGACAGTGATTTCTAAATCTTGCTCCTCAGGGACTCTGGGGTTACAGAAAGAAGTAAGAGTAATTGACTGAAACAATGAGATATTTCTCTGTTTTAAAAGACACATTTCTAGGCATCTGATCAAGATGGTGGAATAGGTAAACATTGTGCTCACTTCCTCCAATGGCCACATCAAAATTAAATCTAAACTATAGAACAATCATCATTGAGAATTGCATGAATCTAGTTAAAAAGAAGTCCTATAAGGATTTACAGAAGAAGCCATGTTGAGACTGGTAGGAGGAGTGGAGATGTGGAACGGGCTGCTCTCACAGCCATGTGTGGTGGTTAAAAATTGGGAGGGATATCTTGGTTGCAGCAGTCCTCCTAGGGAGTGAGGTGTCTGAACCTTACACCAGGTTTACCAGCCCAGGGATCCAGTGCTGGGAAGTGAAGTTCCATATCTTGTGGCTGAAGACTGGCTAGTGATATGGAGGGGCTGTGGGAGTCCCAGACATTACTCTTAAAGTGTCTGCACATATACTCACTCACTCTGAGCTCCAGCACTGAGTGAGCTCCAGCACTGGGCAGCAGCTCAAAAGGCACTAGGGTCATACGGGGAGGAACTGAATTGTCTGGCTTCAGGGTGAGGGCTAGAGGGGCAGCCTTTTCCCAAACAGAAGTGCTGACAGAAGCCATTGTTCCTTTCTTGAGGCTTCCCCCCACCTAGCATGGAGACTTAGCTGGATGCCATATCTGAGTCTCCATCAACTTGGCTTACACTGGTCACCCTGACTTGATGATTCTCTGAGACCCTACTCCACCCAACTTGGAGGCCCAACCAAGGAACTTTCAGTGGCTTTTTCTTACAAACAGCCTATCTTGGCTCATGCTGCAGGCTTTTCTAAAATCTCTCAAAGGTTCAAAACCCCCAAACAAACAGCATCAGGCCTCAATGTGCCCCGAATTTCTTGCAAAGTAGCCCCAAGCCTGACAGTAGCAGTAGCCAGTCATGATTTGTAGCTTAGCCCCTCTCAGGCACCTCCAAGCCCAACATAAGTGGCAAACATCTGAAGATCACTTTGTATCTCATACCAAGTGACCTTGGGCAGGGTACGGGCAGTAGCAGACCTGCATGCACCAGAGCCCCTCCCAAGAGGTCCCAGAACCAGCACGCCCAGTGGCCAGCTTCAGAACACACCAGAGTACCACTCAATCACCTCCGTGAATGACACACCCAAAGGGCAGACTGGGCAGGCACCAGAGGTCTGCTAAAGTGAATCTTGCTCTATAGGGTCAGCCCCTGCATAGCAGCTGCTCCCCTGTAGTCATGGCCAGTTCTCACAACCAATCAGCCTGAGCGTCACTCACTCCCATTGATGTGCCAATAGCAGTCAAGGCTCAACTGCAACAAGAGGACACACACAACCTATACAAGGGACACACCTGGAGCACCTGGCTCTTGTGACCAAAGAGACTGTACCACTGTGCCCCACAGGACACCTAATACATAAGTTCATTTACCAAGACTAGGAGACATAGCAGCTCTACCTAATACATAGAAATAAACTCAGGGAGGCAGCCAAAATGCAGAGGATAAGAAATATGTTCCAAATGAAAAAAACAGAACAAAGCTCCAGTAAAAGAACCAAACAAAACGGAGACAAACAATCTATCAGATACAGGGTTCAAAACACTGGTTATAAGGATACTCAATTAACTTAGGGGAAGAGTAGATGGATTCAATGAGAACTTTAACAAAGAGATAGAAACATAAAAAGAACCAGTCAGAAATGAAGAACACAATAACTGAAATGAAGAATACATTAGAGAGAATCAATAGTAGAATAGATGAAGCAGAGATCTGAATCAGCAATTTAGCAGATAAGGTAGCAGAAAACACCCAATCAGAATAGCAACAAGAAAAAGGAATCCAAAAATAAGAGGATAGTTTAAGGGGCCTCTATGACAACATCAAGCATACCAGCATTCTCAACATACAGGTACCAGAAGGAGAAGAGAGAGAACAAGGAATTGAAAACCTATTTGGAGAAATAATGACAGAAAACTTCCCTAACCTGGTGAAGGAAATAGAAATACAAGCCCAGGAAGCACAGAATGTCCCAAACAAGATGAATGCAAAGAGGCCCACACGAGACACATCATAACTAAAATGGCAAGGTTAAAGACAAAGAGAGAACTTAAAGGTAGCAAGAGAAAAGCAGTAAGTTGCCTACAAGGGAACCCACATGAGACGGTGATTTCATAACAGAAACTTTGCAGGCTAGAAGGGATTGGCATGAAATATTCAGTGATGAAAAGCAAGAACCTACAACCAAGATTATTTTACCCAGCAAAGCTATCATTTAGAATTGAAGGACAGATAAGGAGCTTCCTAGACATGAAAGAGCTAAAGGAGTTCATTGCCATCAAACCAGTATTACAAGAAGTGATAAGGGAACTTCTTTAATAAGAAAAAAGTTAAAATATGAATAATAAAATGACAATAACTGTAAATCTATCAACAATTATTTTAAATGTAAATGGATTAAATGCTCCAATCAAAAGATATAGGGTGGCTGAATGGTGCCTGCGTATGGTGCCTATAAGACATTCACTTCAGATCAAAAGATACATGTAGACCGAAAGTAAAGGGATGGTAAAAGGTATTTCATAAAAATGAAAACAAACAATAAAAAGCTGAAGCAGCAATACTTATATAGATAAAATAGACTTTAAAACAAAGGCTATAACAAGAGACCAAGAAGGACCCAGGATTCCACTTCTGGGTATTTATCCAAAGAAAAACAAAATGCTAATTTGAAAACACATATGCATCCATGTTCACTGCAGCATTAATAGGCAAAATATAGAAGTAACCTAAGTGTCCATCAATAGATAAATAGATAAAGAAAAAGAAGTACATATATACAATGGAATGTTACTCAGCCATACAAAAAAAAAAATGAACTCTTGCCATGTGCAATAACACAGATGGACCTAGAGGGTATTATGCTAAGTGAAATAAGTCAGACAGAGATAGACAAATACCACGTGATTTCATTTACATGTGGAAAACCAAAATATGTACATACATATATAAAGCAGAACAAAGCAGAAACAAACAGATACAGAGAACATTTTGATGGTTGCCAGATGGGAGAGGGCTTGGGATGATGGGTGACAAAGAAGAGGGATTAAGAAGTACAAATTGGTAATTACAGAAGAGTCATGGGAATGTAAAGTACATCATAGAGACTATAGTCAATATATTGTAATAACTATGTATGGTGTCAGATAGGTTCTAGATTTATTGTTGTGATCACTTCGTAAGTTATATAAATGCCTAACTCTGTATGTTGTACACCTGAAACTAATATAATTTTGCATGTCAACTGTAATTGGAAAAAAAAATATTTAAAAAATAGGACACACTTTTAAAAGATTTTTTTTCTTAAGTATTTCTCCCTTAAATGCTTTTGGGTATTTTTCTCTCAAAATCCTGGCAGCTGTTACACTGGAAAGTGTTTATATGAAACAAGATGATTTAACAAGTGGCCAAATTATTTCATCCATTCATCTCTCATTTGGTCACTTACCAAATATTTATGAGGCTCTTACTCTGTGTCAAGCACTTGTTGAAGGAAAAATTTGGAAGAGGCCTACCATATTTACGTAGGCAGTCTGTTTGCTTCTTGGAAATGTATAGTGTGCTCTGTGCTTTATCACATGTAAGTGTAGTTAAGTAGCTGGTTACTTAATCTCTACGATATTTATTTTAACCTGCTAAAAGTGACTCTCTTGAAAATGTTCTAGATGTAGCTATATGATTTTTAGACTGGCAATGCAGAGACTTTAACATATATTGCAAGCCCTTCATTTTTTTTTTCCTTCTAACCATGCTGATCCAGATTCTTAGAATGAAATTAAATATGGAAACATTTTATGATGTCCTGTAAAGCTGGGATCCCCAACCCCCGAGCTGCAGACTGGTACTGGTCGTGCGTGGCCTGTTAGAAACTGGGCCACAGGAGGTGAGTGGCCTGTGAGCGAGCGAAGCTTCACCTGTACTTGCAGCCGCTCTCCAGTGCTAGCATCACCTCCTCAGCTCCACTTCGGGTCATCAGGCATTAGATTCTCATAGGAGCACCAGTCCCTAGTGCCAAAACGTTGGGGGTCACTGCAAAAGGGTTGGGTAATGTCCAAAAGGATGGCCGCACAAACAAACTTGAGAAAGTAGATGGTTCTGTGAGAAAGCTCTCAGAGTAGGAATCACACAGTCCTGGACTCAATTCCCAGCTCAGACATTTCTCTAACTGTGCGGCCATGGGCAAGCCCGTGCAACTTTCTGAGCCTTATTTTCTTCACTTGTAAAATGAGGCAAGAAAAATCATACCACTCTCAAAGGGTTTTTGTAAGTATCAAAGCATAGAAAATGCTTGGCACATGATAAGTGAATAGATGGTACTTGTGTTATAGTAACAATAATTGACAATAATATTCTTATTAATAATACATTTTCTCACTAGGGTCCAGCCGGGTTGGCATGTTTCAATTCCCAAGAATTTTTTCATCCCAAACCATCTCCTTTTTCCATGGGATGATGTTTTTAAAAAATCCCTGGAGCCTGCCCCGATTATAAAAGGAGATAACTTGACTTAATTTAACTGCAGCCTGAACATTTGAATTTAATTGAATGGGAAATAATTATTCCTGAAGAGCAAAGGTTTTTGAGGGTCTGTGAGGCGATATAAGATATGTATCTCATTACATTAGACCTTGGCAAATATACTTTTAATAATCAGCTGCTACTTAACACATCCGCCTCCTATTAAATTTCCAGCAGGACCTACAGACAAGATGTATTGGGGAGGGAAGGGGCTGAACTGCCAATTCATTATTTAAAAAGTGATTTATTTACCAAGGTGAACCATTTGCAGATTCAATAATAAATCTATTAAGGAGCAGTTAACCTCTATAATTCTGTTTTAAATAATCAATTGGTGTTTGGGTAACATACAGCGTCTGTCTCATTAGGTCGCCATTAACTCCTTATTTGAGGTACTTAATCTGAAGTGTGACTGAATCAGCCATGAGGTGGTTATTAGGTATTCGATACAGGTCCTTCATCCTCCAAGGAACTGGGTCCTCCTTCTCCTGCTGCAACAGCTCTTGTTGGGGGATTGGGGAACCCCTGGGTCCTCTAATGCCTGACTCTGTGCTCCCCACAGTGCCTCCCATGACAAAGACTTGACACCACCACCTTCCTCCAGGGGAAAGAAGAAAAAGAAGAAATCTGCCCGGAAGAAGAGAAGGAGGTGAGGGCCCCAACAGGAAATGAACACTTGAAGATGGGGGAAGGGAGGAAATAGGGGTAAAATGGGTTTCGGGGTCAAGCAGTGACTCCCCTTGGTTTCAGATCCCCTCTCTGCCTTTTAACTAGTTGTGTGGCCTTAAGCAAGTCACTCGAGGTCTCTGTGTCTGTTGCCACTTCGATAAAGTGGTGAGTAAACCTACCTCTTGGGGTTTTGTGAGAATTAGATTTAAAAAAAAAAATGGATGTGGAAAGAGCTGTCACAGTGTCTGACATGTAATAAATAACCAAATAAGCATAGTGATGACCATAAGTATGTTTTTTTTGAGAATGTTCTCTGTGTGGAGGGCTGTGCTAAGCACTGTGTTCTCCATCATCTCTTTTGCCCTTGACCACTATCTCCCAGGCAAGCATTATTGTCCCCATTTAAGAGATGAGAAAAGAGAGGCACAGGGAGGGGTCGGGGAAGATGACAGAACCTACAGGGACATGATTCCAGGTCCCTCAAGTGATGCCACCATACCCACCCAGCAGGTTTAAGGCCAAGGATAACGGACTTTATATTTTGGCCAGTTGTTAACTTGTTTGTACCCTGCGAATTTTTTTTTCAAGGTACAATTACTTTTTGATCTTTTTGTATTTAAAAAGATTTTCAGATTTTCTTCTAGGCTGCTACTCAGCACTAAAAGTATGTCCATTGTTCCAGACTCCAGGGCGTGGAGAAGGGGGGTAGGCAGAGAGACCTTGAGTAGAAAATCTCACCAAACCTCAGAGGCAGTATTTGAAGAAGCCTGCAGGGGGCAGCAGAGAGGAGTGTCTGAATGTCCCGCCCCAACTCCCGGTTTTCTGGGACCTTGTTTCCTGGACACCACGTTAGCCTAGTTCTAAGAAAACAGGCCCAAAGAGGACCCAAAGGGGAATGTGAATGAAGACCCTGGGTTCCAGCTCTTGTAGGGCGAGCGATAGAACTGGAGCTTCCTGACCTTAGGGGTAGACGTGAGAATACTTCAAAGAAGGTAACAGCCCGCATCAAGCTTCACTAGTTCATTCTTTCATTCAATAAATGTCCACTGATCACATGTTTGGGGACAGGTACTGTGACTCCCTAAGAGTCAGGTTGTCCTCAACCCTGCATTTTCCCCGGCAGACATGTTTAGTTTGACCTGCAGAGTATTTTTGTTTGTTTGCTCATTTTGTTTTATTTGGGTTTTTGTTTGTTGTTTGTTTGTTTTTGGTGTTTTGAATTGGTGGCCAACATTTAAAAGCCAGTGGATCTCATAGGAAAATATGTTCTTCGATCGAAAAGGCAGGCGTTCTGGAAGTCCCAGGCCTGCATTCCCACACATGACCCTCAGCTGATCTGAGAAGCAGCCACCCACCCGTTTGGTCAGGGGCTCTCTAGTTCACCACAGTCCCCAGCACTCCCTACTGTCCTGTGCCCGGCCTGCTTCCTCCGCTTATGCCACCTGCGAGGCCCCTGTTAGCACTGAGCTGGAAACCCCTCATCTTTTTCAACCTTGGTATTTTGTCAGTGGGGAAATAAGAGACTCAGAGCAGTGACAGACATAGCCAAGTGAACTTCAGGTGACAAAGTCAAGATCGGGATTTGGGTCACCTGAACTTCACCTGACGTTTGAAACAAATGCAAGCTAACATCAGTATTGCTGTCATCCTGTGTGGTGCCGACAGGGCTGAGACCGGCATGGGGGCCAAGGAAGGGTCTCTGTCACACCAACCGTGGCCTCTGACGGGTGTCTCCCTCCCCTGGCAGGTCCCCATCATATAGCCCATCACCTGTCAAGAAAAAGAAGAAGAAAAGCTCCAAGAAACATAAGCGACACAGGTATTGTCCTTCCCCGCCCTCGGCAAACAGGGATGTTCCAGGTGGGGTGGAGGTGGATGGCACCAAAGGTCATTTAGAAGTATATCATTTCATTTACGTAAAATAATTCTCTACGAATTGTTCTTTATTTGTGTCTTGTATAGGCTGAGACCCTGGTAGCGAGAACCAGAGGCCCGCTATAGCTCACTTAGGCCAGAGAGGAGTTCAGTGATAAGGAGACGGGCAGGAGTGTCTCAGGGACCAGCCAGGCCTCAGTGAGGGTTTGAACCAAGTTCTGGGCTGCTGATAGAACCCAAGTAGGATACACAGTGCCCCATGTCACATGGGAGACATGGCTGCCCCCTGTGTCCACCTCTCCATCCTGTGGGTCCAGCCACAAGAAGACACTGAATCTCACTGTTTCACTCCTTATTCCAAATTCCCAAGGAAGTCTTCTCTGGTCCAGCTGTGTCCTAGAGGATGTGATCATGATAAACATGGCTTCTGGGTTTGTCCACCCTTGTGGACAGTTAAAGGGGATTCTGAACTGGACACACATTCCAAAAGGTGCCCAGTATATACACATGCACAGACATACACACACACACTCACACAGACATGTATGTTTATGGGGGAAAAAAATTGGAAGGATATACACCAGAGGGCTCAAATCTGTGGTTCACGGGCCAAGCCAACATTTTATAATTGGGAGATTTTGCAATATAAAAATTAAGCTTTCCAGTTCTTCTGTAAAATCAGAGAAGCTGTGTCTTCATTGGACCCATTTTTCCACGGGCAACTATCAGCTGGAGCTGAGGAGCTGCTGTTCATATAAGGAACGTGGGTGCGCGGCTTGCCACAGGCCCCCGCTTAGCCTGCTCCCCATATCTATGCACATTTACAAAGCCTGCTTGGCCCCCAGGGGCAGGGAGCTTGAAGCTCCTTGTATAAGTTATTCTCTGTGGTTGGCTGCGGATCATAGGGAAAGAGCGGTTTATATTTTTGCTTATCTCTATCTTCCAATTTCCCTGCATCAGTAGCGGATTACTTGTGCAATTAATCACAACAGAACACAAGGTAAACGAGTTCTTCGGGGTTTTCCCCCCTGCATCTCATCCCTGCTGCAAAGATGCCCCAAAGTGACCTTTTCCAATCGAGGGGCATGGTCACATCTCAGCCATTACTGCCAGAATGGTCCCGGCTTAGTTTGGTTTCACTGAATATGTACCCTCCCCAACCCCGATGATCCAACTGATGCTGAGTTTTTTGCTTAATCAAAAATATGGGCAAACCAAGTAGTGAAATGTTAATTTGCTGTTAGAAACCTTTGCCAACGTGGAGTTCTTTATAGAAGCGATGAACTGCCCCGTGGCTATAGAGACTGCCATCTCGTCACCTTCCTATGCTGATCGATTAGTCCCGGGTTTGGGGGACTTTTCTTAATCTGGATCTTGGAAGCCAAGTGGCTTCTTGCTCAAGGGTTTCTTGGCATGAGAAAGAGAAGGTGCCAGAAAGTTAGAAACAGGTTGTTTTTCTACCAGCTACTGTTGCCCAGGGGGTGGAGGCTTATCAGAAAGAAGCACCGTACAGTGGGAGAGCGTTAGGAAGAAATGCTGATTCTGGCCCTTCCCAAAGCTTCACCTGCTGCTGGCCCGTCTTCTCCGAGTTCTTGATGGTTGACGTTTCTGGAAATAGGAGCAAGGGGTAGGGGATGCATTGAGATGATTTGTTTTCTGTCCTCAATTAACGAGGCTTCAGGATTAAAAGATAGATTCCTAGTTTTCACATCTGGGATGTGATCGAAATTCCCATTATGTGTCAAGAAAAAAGGATTCTGGGCCCTAGGAATAAATAGAACAGTGACCAAGAGCAGCCCCTACCCTCAAGTTCCTCTCATTCTAGTTGAGGAAATGCATAATTATCATCTGCAGAATTCTGTACTAGAGTAAGGCTAAGCTCAGGAGCTCACTCAGAGCTCGTGGGAGCAGAGAAGAGGCACCCAGCCAGCCTGAGGGAATGGGAGAATGCTACAAGGAGAAAATGACATCTCAGAGGAGTTTCTGAAGAATGAGCAGAAGTTAAGGTGGAGCTGTGTGACCTTGGGCAACTTAACTAACTGCTCTAAGCTTCAGTGTCTTTGTAAGACGGTTGTTAGTAGTACTTCTCAGGGTTTGGGGGAAGATGGAATGAGGTCGTGTGTGAAAGATGCTTATAGCATGGAGGCTGGCACAGAGTTGGAGTTCCACATGAGGAAGCTGGTTGTCCCATGATGACAAAAACGATGATGATGATGATGGCAGTGATGAGCCCACAACTAGGGCAAGACAGATGAAGGTGAGACTGAGGGTGGGCGAGGAGGCAGAGGACTCTCTCTTCTGCCACCCCCCTCCAACCTCATCTCAGATGATACTAGAGCACTGGTAGGTTTTTACTTGGGGTTTCAACATGCAGATTTGTGTCTCCCATACGGTCCTCATATTCTTTGAAATCTAAGAGAGGAAGATTTGCTAGGTGTCCCAACTCGCCTGTAACATGGTCACAAATGCATTGATACATTCACCCCAGGCAAAGAAACCTCTAACTCACCTATATTTATTTTCTTCCCTTTCTTCTCCCCTCCTTTCCTCCCTCCTCTCTCTCCCTTTTTTCCCCCATCCATCAGGTCATTCTCCAAGAAGAGAAGGCACAGGTAAGAATCCCATCACCCCTGGTGACTTACTTCAGCTTTCTGCTTCTCTAACCAGGCGTCAGGCAGTTAGTTCCTAGGCTCAACTATGTCTCCACGTCTGTGTCCTTGGGCACACACCCTCTTCATCTTCCTGTGTCTCGGTTTCCTCCAATAGGAAGGTCTGGGCTGGTTCCCTGTAAGTTCTAAGCCAGCTTTCCACTTCCATCAGGCCAGATGGTTGCTCTTGAACCAGGCCTTCCCCATACCTCTCCCTTCCCCCCGGAAAGTCTCCCCACCCTTGCCAGAGTCTTTTTGTTTTACACTGATTGAAACCTTGGGTTGGGCACATAGAGAAACATCAGCCACCCTACCAAAGCCTTTCTGGCTAAGTGACAGAGGCCAAGTCCTACTGTGCAGAAAACACTGGGTGAGCACAAATAAAGCTATCACCTACAGCTACGTCCGATAACTAGATCCTGTGCTAAGCCCTTTCCAGGGTGTGTATTTAATCCCCATCAATCCTCATCACCACGCTGTGCAGTGGATATGTTTGTTCATCCCATTTTACAGATGAAGAACCTGAGACTCAGACAGGAGCTGTGACAGGCATGTCCACAGACACAGTCAGAAAGTGGCAGAACCAAAACTTAAACCCAGATCTCTCAGGCAGAGGCTCAGGCCTCCCTTCTGTGGCTTCTTCAGTAACCATAGCCACATCCCGAGCAGCTGGGAGAGTGCAAAGCCCTTTCTTTGATTCAGTCAATTATCAAGTAGACATTTATCACCAGTGTCATCCATCCACTCAGCCCAACAGCCTGAGCAATGGCCCAGCTTCACAGTCAAGGAAACCAGGTCCCCAGGAAGACAGGTGACTTGCCTGATGTCACCCAGCAGCTATGGCAGTGGAGCTGGGACATGAACGTTGCATTTGCAGGGAGGTCCTGGGCCCTTCTGAGGCACAGGCTGCATCTCAAACATGAGACCAGATTCCGAGGCTAACCTCAAGGTGTGATTCTATTCAAATGAAATCGATTTTCTGTTCCCAGGACCGAGGCCAGTAATGCATTCTTGGTGGCCCCTGAAGCCAGTCTGGCTTAAACTATCAAGTAGCATTCATCTTCTGGGGGACCTCAATTTGATCACACTGGAACCCCTGAGTCATATCCATACCCCAGCCCTCTGACTTAAAAAAAAATAAATAAAATAATAAAACATAGATACTTTAAAATTCACAGACAGAACATTTCAAAATCTGCCAAGCTTTGTGAGGCTTCAGAATATCTCCTTGAATATTCACTCTCTACTTTTAGAAATTGGTTAAACAATAGTCAGGAGCATGGACTCAGAAGACCTGTCTCCTGGGGCCACCTCCCAGCTCATCTGTGTGATCTGAGCAAGAGTTTTGGCTCATCTGAGACTCCGTTTCCGCATCTGTAAAATGAGTGCTTATTAAATTGTGCCAGCATCCATAAGTTGCAGGGAGAATAAAATGAGATTATTGATAAAGAGTATTTAGCAGAGCGCCCACCCCATAACAAAGCCTTGAGAAATGGCAAGATATTATTATGACCTTTATTGCTCCTGTTATTATTAAGCTACCAGAGCTGACCCTGGCACCCTCTACACCCCATTCGCAGCCTGTGTGTGTGGGTCGCTGTCTCTAGCTGAACTTGCTGGGTGAAAAATTCAGCAGTGATGACTCTGGTCTTGAAGATGATCAGTGTTTGTCCCCAAACTGCCTGGATCTAGTGGCCACTGTGTGTTAAGCATGTTAAGTACTTGTTGATTTTTATCTTTGTCTGGAATTTTGCATCTTTCGATTAATTGGCCATTTCTCATTTAGCTCCTCCAGCCCAAAAAGCAAAAGAAAGGAAGAGAAGAGGCACAAAAAACAGTAAGTAGAGAACCCCCTGGAATGTTCTCTCTGGTTTGGAGACTCTTAACAGGCAGAGTTTTAGAGCTTCCTAATGAACAGGAAAGGAAAAGGGTGGGTGGGTAGGAGGGAAGAAGGAAGAGAAAGACAGACCTGTGTGTGGCTTGCTGTGTGGGTTTGGGCATGCGTGGATGCACGAGGTTGTATATGTGATGTGCCAGTATGCATGTGTGTTTGTGTGTGCATGAAAGTGAATGGTGTGCATCGGTGTGCCTGGTGTGCCCATCGTGTGTGCGTGCGTGTGAATTCTGTGTTCCTGTGCGCGAATTGTGCATTTATTCGTATGTAATGCGTAAATATATAGCACGCACATTGTAAGCATCTATACACTTTTCTGTCGTGCAAACAGACATGTGTGCACAGATGTATTTGCAATATGGGTAAATAGTGTGTGTGTGTGTGTGTGTGTGTGTGTGTGTTTGGCATATTCTTTGTGTTCACACAAAGCATGATGTATGCCTGTGCTTATGTGAGCATGAACGTGTCCAGTGTTCATGCAGGTGCACCCTCGGACACTGTGTGCAAATTCTGTGCACTCTGCGTGTGCACAGCTTACATATCTGTGTGTATTACTCATTTGGGGAGTGCAGGATGGTTCTTACGTATGCAATGTGTGTGCTATCTGTGCTTGAGGACTTAAGGGCACATGAGCACGTGCATGCACATTTGTGAGTGTGCGTATGAGTCCAAGCCCTGGCTGCTAGGGCTTAGGGCACGGAGACGTCCGTGACGCTCCTGCACCCCGCGACCCCTGTCTCAGAGCCCCAGCTGGTTCACAGATATAGCTGGTGGTAGAAATTCAAATCAGCCAGCGCTGCCTGCAGAGTTCAGTTCCCAGCCAAATTACAAGTAAATTTGGTTACAACCCACCTACTTTATACCCTGCAAATGTTAGTGCATGTGTTTTCCAATCAACTAATATTTTATCTCCTGCCAAGAAGCTTCTAAAGTGAGGATCAAAGGCAATGGGATGAAAGGCAGTCAGCTGCTGGGGGTCGGAGGGGAGAGCAGGCAGGGGCACAGAGGGAGGGTGCTCGGCTTTGCTGCTCCAAAAGGTCTCTTCACCCAAGGTCAGGGCAAAGGAGGGCAGTTCAGCCACCACCACGGGGCCTGGGGAAGGCTCCAGGAGGTAGCTATAGAGCTTTGAGTTAGCTCAGGGAAGAACTTGCCAATCATTAAGCTTGTCCAATTCAAGTCAAGAAGCAATTATTGGTCATATGTGTTGCGTATGCTTTCATGCTAAGCTCAGACAGAGCACATATTCTCCGAGTCCTCAGCATCACTTGTCCAATGGGGCTGCAGTATAGACGCCCACAGAGCCAGGGGCTGGGCTCAGCCCTCAGAGCATTTGGGAGGGATCACGGCTGAGACCAGGACTGCCTGCCTGAAGGCAGCGAGGTGGCCGCCCTCCCCAGTGCCAAGAGCTGGATGAGTCGCAGAAATTGCTAGCAGGACTTGTGAAAGCCAAAGACAAGAGTCAGGAGAGAGAAAAGCAGGAAAAGCAAGAAAAACAAGGTGCCCCTGACACAAAGTGTGGTTATTCTTGCCAAGTCCCATGTCTGGGCTGATTTTTAACCATGTGACCACTGCAGTGAGGTAGCATTCCTTAGTGAGGCCTTCACGTGGGACAGGCTGTGCTGGGCCTGGGACAGAGGTTAGCCGGACGTTCATCCTACCCCGAGGAGCTCATAGTGCAGTGGAGCACAGGAGACAGACGTGGGACAGGTCACGGCATGGCAGTGGCACACGCAAGTCCAGGGTGCGGTGGGAGCCCTGTGCTGGACGGAGGGGAGGCTTCCTGCAGGAGGGGGCGTCCAGGCTGCGAGTGAGGGTGACGGGAACCATCCTAGGCTGCAGGTTAGGTGAGTGCTTTAAACTTTCTGTGCCTCGGTTTCTTCATCTGTGAAATGGGAATGATAAGAGAAACCTACTCCATAGGTTGTGGTGAAGGATAGGTGAGTCCACATGTGGAAAATGCTCAGAGCACAGTTACCTGTCGTCATCACCCGTTATCATCACCCCCATCATCATGCTCATGCGGACATCCTGAACTGGGAAATGTGTGAGCCAGAACACAGGCAGTTCAGAGTTGCTTGAGCCTGCCAGGCCAGGCCAGCCCAGGAGATGTCATGCAAGGAAACTAGAGAACTAGGCACGGGGGGTAACTTCCAGAGGTGCTTGGGGTTCAGGGTCAGAGTTTGGGCTTGACGTGAGGGCAGTGGGAGGGATATGGTCTGATTATCCCATTGCAAGAATCCCTGAGCCCTTTGTCGCAATAATCTCCAGAGAGAGTCATCTCTACCTCCCACTGGCTTCCTAGCTTGGCTCGAACCATCGACACGTCTTGTACATCCTTGGCGACCACTGCCACAACTACTGCAACTTCTGAGTCATCGTTAGTACTTAGAAGGAGCTGAAGTAACCTGTAAAAATGCCAGTTTGGGCAGCAGTGGTCGTAATTATTGTTGTTATAATTTATATGGTTGTTGGCGAGGTTTGTAACTCGCTCTGAAAGTGGGATTTTGACTTCGCGCTACGAGTCTGGACTTCATTTTCCAGTTCTGAGGTTACAGATGGGCAGCCCAAAGGCCTAATTTACCCTGCGAATGTGTTTTTGTTTGCCTTAAATGGTGTCATTTTTACAAATGAACTTCCATGTAAAATAGGAGTCTTGGACATAAAAATCTGTATTTCTACATTTGCTTGAAAAATTTAGAAGACACAGCACCATGCCAATATTCTGAGCAGAGCCACTCCTTTCTTTCGCCTGTGCCCTTCAGTGGACATTTTTTTAATGCCCGACTGGTTCACACATCACGGTATCTGACTGGCACATGGAGCTGTCTACAACTGAGACTCCTGCCTTAGGTGAGGGAGAGGTGACATGGAGAGGTGACAGTCCTGTCTGGGGCGTGGTCTGCAGCAGAACTGCTTCCAGCGAGGTGGGAGGCTGAGTCATCCTGCTGTCTCCTCTAGAGGACCCCTTCCTGTTCACTTGTGTTCAGTATGGCTGGTTAGAGACCCCACATACCGATATGGGGAACCGGGGTGATGTAGGGAATGAGGCGGGGGAAATGCTTCACTTTGGGAGGGATGGTGACAGCGGACAATGCATGTCACATGATCAAAATTTCTCTCTCTCTCTCTCTCTCTCTCTCTCTCTCTCTCTCTCTCCTCACTCTCTCTCTCTCTCTCTTTCTCTGACTCTCTCCTTCTCACCCCCCACCCGCCCCACCCCAAGATCACGAAGCCGGCCCCGAAAGTCTCGTCGCCATCGCCATCACCACTGCCCCTCGCGGTCTCCAAGCTCGGAGTCCCGCTCCTCAAGCTGTGAGAGCAGGTAACCCCTCACCCCAAAGAGCCTCCACACCTAGCCACCGCCCAGAGCCCCAACTGAGACTCCGTTATCCTCAGCTTTGCTTCTCACCATTGCTTCTGGGGGCCTCTTTCCCAGCAGAGGGATGGCCCCCTTCCCCGTAGAGAAGGGGCTACAGATAGAAAAGCCCGCCACCTCCCCTTGCTGACACGTGTGTTTCCTGAGTGCCACTAACAGGCCACTGGGGTGCTAAGGACTCTTCCTCTGTCAACCACATGGTCCCCTAAACAGCCCTATGATGTGGGTACTTCTGTTAACCCCATCTTAATGATGAGGAAACTGAGGCACAGAGAGGTTAAAGAACTTGCCTGTCACTTAGCTACTGAGCGACAGAGCTAGGGTGGACCTGGGGAGTCCGGCTTGGACTCTGCAGGCTCACTAAGGTTGCTCCAAGCACAGAGAAGCTAAGTAACCTGTGAACTGCCACCCAGCACAAACCGCCTCATTCTGAGGCCCGTCCAAGTCCGGTTTCTCCTAACTTAGACCCTCTTAGTTGGCTGTCCTGGCCTGGGAGCAGGGAGGGGAGATTTCTGTGGTGGATGAGAAGGTGCGTGTGCCTGGCCAGGATGCGTGGTCTCCCTCACAGCGAGGAAATATTAAACGTGCTTGCTCAACCACAGGGGGCTCCTGGCGGCCTCTGCCTGGACCGCACTGGTGCTTTGAGCTCACTGGCATGAATGATGTCATTGCATCTTGGTGGGCAAAGGGATCTGAGCAAGGTCACAGTGACTGGCAAAACTGGGACAGACACTCAGGTCTATGTGACTCAGCCTGAGCCCTTCACCTCCAGCCCAGGCTCCCTGCAGGTCAGCCTTGGTGGCCTGGGCCAGATCATGGTACATTGCTGCAGAAGCTCAGGGCATGCATGTCACCTTTCCCCAGCTCACCTCTTTGGGAAATAGCTATCATCACACACCCTGGCTTCAGCCCTCCTTCTGCTGTCACCTCTCACCTGTCACCACTGTGGTGGTGTTGTTGCCTGAGTTCCCCAGTGCCTGCTGAGCTGAGGGATACTCCAACAGGCAGGGAAGCTACCTGAGGGCTGGCCCTTGGGCCACACACCCAGTATGAATGATCTGGAGGCTCCAGGGCAAAGGGACACTCTAGAGCAAGACCATAGGCACTGGTCCCTGCAGGGTGGAAGACTGCTCTGACCCTGGTTCTGCTGTTTGCATGCTGTGTGACCTTAGGCCAGTTCCTAAACATCTCTGAGCCTCAGCTTCCTCATCTGTAAAATGGGAAAGCAATACCTGCCTTATCTATGTCTTCGAGTTGTAGAGAGGGCTGTGAAAGCACCTTAAGAGCAGTTTACAAGTGCCATGCAAATCAATGAGGTTGGCATTTGTTACCACTGTGGCTCTGAGCTAAGGGGCTAAGCAGAGCACAGAGATTCAGAGATTCCTTTGGTTTCCTCTGCAGACAGGGCAGCCAGATCTAGATCGGAAAGCTTACAGAAGGCCTCTTTGTCATTTTTGTCAGCTATTTTTTTTTCCCAAAAGTTTTGGGTGACAGTCAATAAGATGCTTCTAGTCCACAGATGGTGAAGTCACATACACAAAGACACGCAGAAAACGCAGTTATATTTATAGACAAACACATGAAAACACAGATGGACATGCCCAGACATACACAGTCACGTACAGACTTAGAGACAATCACAGACGCATGAAGGACATTAAACGGAATCAGGGTAGGGACCTTTCCTGTCTTCACAGCTGCATCTCCAGCCCCCAAAACACTGCCAGGTATGTGAACAAGCATTTGTCAAATAACAAATGAGAGAACTAATGAATGAATGGGCAAGTGGGTGGGTGGATGGACAGAGGCCCATGTCGTTCATACAAACACACTCAACCTCATGCTACAGTTCTCAGATGTTCTAGGCCCCTCAAACTACCTCTCTGCCATGCCCTCCTTTAAAAGACCCTCAGGTCTCTCTCCCCTGACCCCAGGCACCGCGGCCGGTCCCCCGAGGAAGGGCGGAAGTCCCATCGAAGGCACTCCCGCCGCTGCTCCAAGACCCTCGGCAAGGCCAGCCCCGAGGCCCGGTCCAGCCACCCGCCCAGCCAGCCGGTCCAGATGCTCAGCCTCCTGTCAGCCAGGGGTGTAGTAAGTATTCCACACAGCCTCCTCAGCCAGTGTTGGCTACGATACTGCGGGGGAGGTGGAGGCACAAGTTCAGGGCAGTGTATGCCACATTTTAATTCAGTCTCGGGCAAATATCCCACTGGTTTCAGACCTCATTATTGATTAGCCAAACGGTCATTCACTAGCCTTTGAAAGAACTGCCTTGGGGATTTGGGGTTGGGAGTGAGCGGTTAGAAAAATGCAACTACCCAGGCTTTTTATCAGGGGGATGTTGAAAAATACATATTGGTCTCCAGAGTGACATCTGCAGGAATGCATATGTGAGGTGCTGTAGGAAGTTTCTTTGGGGAGGAAGGAATAGGGGGCGGTTCTTTGAGGTACCAGAAGCACTCCAGATTTTCAGTGAAGTCCACATCTTTGATGCCAGCTAGCCTGCAGCATTGATTGCCAGCCGGGATGTGATTTGACCTATGTAAACACAGCCTCGTACATAGAAGACCTGTATTCTTTCATGTGTCCTCATGTGTCTCAGGGAGTTGAGGGCACAGCTACTCTTACTGGTCCCTTCCACAGATGGGACCGAAAAACCAAGGCTCAGAGAGGTTACGGTCTGGGTAGAAACCACAGAGCAAAGCAAGAGCAAATGGAATTTAGGGCCCTGGCATTGCACAGACTCATGTGACACTCCCTTAGGTCAGCAAGGAGAAGCTGGAATGTGACTTCAGTCAGTTCAATGCCAGCAAGTTCTATATGGGGTTGTTAGGGATATCCAATAAGACAAAGTATGCGAAGGCCTTTTATAGACTCTAAAGGGACAGACAAATAGGAGGCAATTCAATACTGATGTAGCGTTCACAGCTGGCAGCTGGGCAGGGACCTGTCTTCTCTAGCTATGAGCAAGTCTGAAAATTTCAGAGCTGCTACCTCAAAAAGAATGAGGTAGGAGTAAGAAAAAGCTCAGGGGTGCTTGCCAGGAGGTCAGGGAAGAGAAGATAATGATAAACCCTACTTGAGTCTGGTTGACACAGCAGTTATTATCTGCAGTGCATTCTGGGAAACTCTTCTTTACCAGTCAAGGTACCCTTTATTACCAAAGTCAAATTTTGCCCAAATTCTCTGCCTAGGTGAAACCATCTAGAACTCTCCACAGACCCCTCCTTTGAAGAAATGCCTTGTCTCCCAGGGAGATTGTTGAAAAGGTAGAAATAAATTAAAAATAACAAGCAGTAAGAGGTGGAGGAATATTTTTAAGTCATCGAAAGCCACCCAGTCTCACTGCTCATGGTATCTGTGGCAGCCCATTCAGTGGCCCCAACTGACCCTAATTAAAAAGTGCCATTGGGAGCAGCTGGCTTATGTGTCTGTACCTGCCTGAGATGGTTTCCTAAAGGTCATGTCTGTCAAGATATTGCAAAAAAGGGTGGGGGATAGTTTTTCCACCCCAGCTAGTAAGTTACCAGATTGGCTATTGGTTCTTGAAGCTTTGATGTCCCCAGTGGGCCCAGCCCTCATCAGAAGAGCTAAAATGCTCATCTGTACCTAGACGGCAGAGGCCTTGGCAGCTCACCTAACTCAGTGCCCCACTTTCAAGAAAAGAAACTGAGACTCACAGAAGAGAAATGACTTCAATGGGCCATGGCAGGTCAGAGTTGTTGAGAACATGGATTTCCAGTTATGTGGCCAAATCCTGGCTCTGAGCTAAGGGTAGTTTACTTAAACAATTTGGAGCCACAATTTCCTCATCTGTTAAAAAATGAAGATAATGAATCTTCTTCAAAAGCCTTGTTCTTAGGACAAAAGCAAAGTAATGTTGTAAATTGTTGAGCCCAACGCTTGGCACAGGGGCCAAGCTCAGCAGATATTAGCAGGTGTCATGACAACAACATCCCTGATGCTGGCTCTGCACTTTCCAACTGTGGGTCCTCGAGCCAGTTGCATGAACTTGCTGTGCCTCAGTTTCTTCGAAATCTGCAAAGCAAGGACAACAATGAAACCTACCTCATAAGAGGCATATTATGAGGAGTCAATGACTTAATGTAAATAAACATTTTAGGCTGCAATAGACAAGTGGCACATGTCTTGTTGATGCTAATGGTAGTAGTAGCACTAGTATTAATAGTGGAAATAGAACTAGCAGTAGCAACAATAGTAGCAGCACTATTAATAGTGATGGTAGTAATAGTAATGCAGATACGTTCTAGGCCCAGACTAGTCAGTGACTGAGTGGGGAGAAGGCCAGGGCCCCTGCTTCCCCTGCCTTTGGTTTCCTTCCAACCTAGGTGGTGACTGTGGCCCAAATTGCTGGTCCCATTCCACTTATGCTTGCCTGACTTTGGGAGTCATTGGGTGCCCCCTCCCAAGTCTGGTCCTCCGAGTGCCCCCACACTAGACCCTTTCACATCTTCTCTCCTGCAAAGGCAGAGATGGAAGAAGTTACCAAGTGGGAGCAAAAGTTTTCCAAGAGTCTTGGCCCCAACACTTTCCTGAGCAATCTGTTAAAGAGAACAGCAAAGTCACTGTCATCGATTCACCTGTTCAATCCTTTGTTCCAAACTACCAATTATCTACTGAGCATCTGTAAAGGGTCAGCTCTGATGTGCCTCTTGAGATCCACTGAATAAGGAATAGCCTGTACCTTCTTAAGAGAGGGACAGGCAGGTAAAGACTATAAAAGACAGTATAGAACAATGAATGTGGAGATGCCGAGATGGGGTGGAAGGTAAGCAGGCAAGGATGGGAATAAAGGTGAGGGTTAGGTTAGGGAAGAGGTGAGCAAGAGTTAGCCAAAGGAAGCAGGAAGTGAAGACTGAAGTCAGGGATGGAGACAGAATTCCAGGGCAAGAGATTGGGTTATAGAGCTGATAGGAGCCCGAGTACAAAGGGTCTTTTGCACCATGGCTCCTGCCACACTACGCTGCAGGCATTTCATATGCACAGCTCTTTAAAAAAATCAAGGACGGGTGCATCACATCAAGGGGCAAATTTACATGTATGAATATGCAAATCTGAGGTCGTGTCTTATTGAAATCCTACTTGAGGTAAAGATAACCTGAAGCCCTCTTGCTGTGTCTGAGCCCAAATCCAAATGGAGGATCCCAAGGAGACAATTCAGGGACCCTTCACAGCCTCACTCATGTTTCTTATCTCCACTCAACCATCTCTGTTCAAGGCATTAGAGGGACAGAGAGATGAATAAAATTCTCATGAACGACAGAGCTCACAGTCTAGCAGTCAACAGAATGCTGTAGTACAGTGAGATAAGTGTTGTAATTAGAGCTGAGATTGATTAGGTGAGCACCAGTACCTCCTCGGTTGTTAAAATATTCAAATACTTGCACAGCAGTTGATAAATAAACTCTGTCTCCACCCCAACCCACCCCCAGTCAACAAAGCCATTTCTTTTCTCCCTCCCCTGGTATTTTCTGGACCTTCTCACAGTCTAGCAGCTAAAGAGTGATGCCTGATAGCCCTTCAGCACCAAGGCCAGCTACCTTCAGGAGGGGCAGTCCCACACTCAACCGATTGAGGACTATTTTGAATGTTATTAGCCGAATGGTGATAGAAGCAAGTACAATGAATGTATAGTAGGACCATGGAGGAAGGACCGGACAATGTCGTCTTGGTGTCTGAGAGGGATTTCCAAATAGAGGAACATTTGAGCTGGGCTTTGAAGGCTGGGGAGTTCACCAAATTGAGATGGCTGATGAATAGAGGGAGGGAGAAATACTGCTATTATATGCCAGGCACTGTCACATACTTTACACAGGTTTTTTTTTTTCTCTCTCATTTGATCCACAAAACAGTTCTTTGAGGTAGATGCAATTATAGACAGGTTGGGGGTCCCAAGATTTGGCCAATTCTTTTCCCTGTTGCATGTGACTGGAGAGGGAGTCTGGAAGGGGGCTGATCCAGACAGAAGCTAGACCAAGGAGAAGTGCAGGCTCCTTTTCTTCTTCTGCCTCCAGCATGGACCAATAATTGCCATATACTCTCTTGCCAACAAAAACCTGTACTTATGCCATGACAAAAGGAAAAAAAAAAGCAGACTTGGGTTTTATAAAAAAGAGTCTTGAAATTTGTCAACAGAAGGAGGCAATAGAGGGTAGTGATGAACACATGGGCTTTGGAGCAACTCTGGATACTCTGGATTCTTGATCTTGTCTGTTGCTGACTTGTCACTCTTCAGGTGAAAGCAGTAACTAATGCTTACTGAGCACCTACTATGTGCCAGGTGCTAGGTTGAATTTTTTACATATGTCATCTCCTTTATCTCTAATAAGAGCCCTTCAAAGGAGCTTCCACTAATATCTCTATTTTATAATGAGTAAACTATGGGCTAGAAAAAGTAGTTAATGGGCAGCTATTTAGTGGAGAAGTTAAGATTTAAACCCAGAAAGTCTGATCTCAGAGTCCATGTGTATAACGTCATGGCCTCCTTCATGTCATTTCACTTCGCTAGGCCTCAGTGTCCTCATCTGTACCTCGGGCTAATAACATACCTACCTCATAGGGTAGATGTGAGGATGGAGTGAAATGAGGTATCAGTCCATTTTTAAAATATGCATAAGCACCTACTGTATGCCAGGCACTGTTATAGGCACGGGGTGAGCAGCAGCGAACAAGATAGATGAGGTTCCTGGCTTCATGCAGCTTCAGTTCTGTGAGAAAAATAGCCCAATGCTTGGGACAGAGCACTCAGTATATAATATATAATAGTTGCTAGTGTTATTATTTGTCATTATAATGACTTTATTAAACTCACTACAAATAAACCCAGACATGAAATTTCTGGAGCATCTTTTGCTTCAACAAGCTTAATCATATCCAAGACCTCAGGTGAACTTCAGAACAATCCTAGGAAAAAGACAGAATGGTGATCTGCTTCCCATTTTGTAGACAGGGAAAATGAGGCTAAGGGAGAGTATGTGGGTAGCCCTGATCTTTAGACCCCTGACCCATATTCTTGCATATTCTGCTAACGCCTTCAAGTTCTCCTGTAATGGGAAGACTAAGCATCCAACACCATTCATTGCAGTTAAGAGAAGAAAGGAGCCAGCATGCAGCAGAAGGGTAGCATGAGACATGGGGATTTGTGGGACCAGTGGGGTTTTTAAAATAGAGAGTAGCATGGCATTGTCAACTTTTATTTTGGCCAAGTTGGGACAGAAAAAAAGGAAACCACCATTTTCTATCACAAACGTGACATCATACCTCTAGAAGAGGTAGGACTGACATGGCCTCAGAAGAAAGGCTGAGCTTTTAAATCAAATGCATTTAGCTGGATGAAAAACTCATTACATTGAACTTATCTTTCTCGTCTCAATTGGGGCTGGTGAAAAATGTATCTACCTGGATCCATGTAGAGATTTTTGAGAACCGGTGAGGTAGGGACCAGCAAGAGGGGCTTCAGAGAAATGGAGAAGCTGAAGCCACAATTCCTTATCAGCTCCTGCTGGAGGAAAAGACGAGAGGCCAGACCACCTCCTTGGGCCAAGGTCAACTGTAGTGCACAGTCCCACGGGATGGCTCCAGCCCTGAAGGACTTTGTCATCTTCCCATAATCCCTAGCAGGTTTCCATGGCCTTCTCCAACCCCTGCTCCTCTCAAATGAACTCCCAACAGGTCAATGAATCTTTTATTTTTATTTTATTTTATTTTATTTTTGCTGTCTTCCTAATTAGTTTGCAAAGGAAGATGAACAACAGCAAGGAAAATAAACTTAATGTCTTTACGAAACAAAAGGATTTTTTTAAAGGAATAACCAGACCCCTCTAGCTAAAAGCTCTGCCACGCAGCTCTATACTCACATGAGAATTTCCAGGCCCCCATATGGCAGGGAAGGAAAAAAAAATTTACAGCCATCTCTCTCCATGGGGCCATTTGAAGCTCAGTAAATGGACTTGTTCAGTTTAATTGGAATTCTCTTCTTGATTGTATTTTTGTAACCTATTAGGCTGTGCTGCCTCTTGATCTCAGAATTCAGCTGAAATTAAATTTTAAAGTGTAAGTGAGAGGTTGTCTTTTTTCTCCGTTCTTGATTAAATAATGATTTGAGACAAAAACAATAAATAACAGTGCCAGCTTCCCTGGAGGGCTGAGAGAGAGTCCCAGTGAGACACCAGGAGCTGGAGTTCATGGTGGGGGGATTTAATTACTTAGAAAAATCCAAGCATTAATACTGAGTATATTAAAGACCAAGGAGATGAGGCAAGCTTACAAGTTCAAAAGAAAAATATTAGCATCTACAGTCATTGTGCCCTGAACAAGCCCAATCCTGTTTGATCTCGGAAGCTAAGCAGGGTCGGGCCTGGTTAGTACGTGGATGGGAGACCACCTAGGAAGACCAAATACTGTGGTCTTTAAAAGAAAAGGAAAAATATAAAAAATTGGAGCTTTACTTTGAAGGAGGCTAAGGGAACAAAAGGAAAATACTTGCTTTCTCCCAATGGCCATGAGTTTGTAAAACACATTTTATCCTTAAAAACAAAACAAAACAAAACGAGATTGGCAATCCTGACCCAAAAAGGAGAGCTTATAATAGCTCTGGAGTCTAATTCTGGCTTAACAGCTCTGGTCTCCTAGTTCCTTTCATTGACAAAGGCCAAGAGCGATTAAAAGGGTTGAGATGGGGAAGTTGGACCAACCCATTACAGTTCTGGAAGGCACAGATGAAACATACAGGATGCATTGTGTCTGTGTTGCTTTCAAAGTGATGATCAGGGTAGCAGTATACACTCAGAACAGAGGGTCACAAACTTAGATAGCTCGGGAGCCAGGCAACTAATGGATACAAGAAATGGGGACCAAGTGGGGCTTGGTGCCAGGAGAGCTTGAGCCCCGTTGAAAAGGGGCAGTTGTCATTACTCTTGATTTGATTATTGCCAAACAGGAATGTGGACCCAGTGTTGCCAGATCTTATTTTTCAACACAGACTGTAAATGGAGCTGTTATGTGAAACTGCCCCATTCTGCAATGTTGGCAGTTAATTCCAATTCACTGTCGAATATACTCAGTGGGCTAAAGAAAGCATATCTGAAAAAAAGCATAACTGAGTCCATCACTTTTCCAATGGTGATTTTGAGGGTTAAAGCTACCCCTTTCCATTTATATCCCTTCACCCTCCCTGCTTCAGGGCACACAGCCAGCCCCCAGCTTCTAGACATTGTTCTCTGGCCGCCAAAGACCACTTTGCTTGGCTGAATGTCACTTTGCACATACTAGGGAGCTGACAACCCCGGGATGCAGCCTTCAATCTGTGAGTGGTGGGAAATTAGTATATCAACACCCCAGCTCCCGCCTAGATTGAGATTAACTGGTTCCATTACGGCTCCTGGTTGGATAGCATCTTCCACTGGCGTCCTCTCTCCCTCATCTTACTTCTCTACTCCTTTACAGAGGTTCCTTGCCCTCTCGGATAAACTACCCACACTCAAATTCCTGTCTCAATTTCTGAGAGAATCCATATTAAGACAGTTGCTACTTCACTTGGTGATTAAGCAGATTTTACAGGGGTTGAATTGCCAGGCCAAACTCTAAAGATCTGCCTTTGTGAAGACATGAAACCAGGGGCCAGGCTGAGATGGAGGAAGGGGTCAGGGTGGACCAAAGGAGAGAGCCCTAGTGTGAGGGTTCCCAGTCTTAAACGAGAGTCACAGGTACCATGAGGGCACTGTAACTAGACAACAGTGGGTGCAGTGGACCAGTGAGGATCTTAAGCACCATTTTGCAGCCAACCTGGGAGTAAAGGGGCAGAGAGCAGTTACTTACCTAGAAGAGAAATTCTCAATGTTTGAAGAGAAGCTTTTCAACCATGAGTTTAAGAGGCCTGTTATCTAAATGAGGAGACAGGAAGGAGCACGGGGAAGTCGTCCTGTCATGTCAAAGTAGAGTGGGCAATTATTTGCATCTTACGTGCCAGAGAGAGTATTTGGCTAGGAAGGAGACACTCAGAGATGGGAGGGCAGAGACAACAGATGGGGGCCTCTCTTGTCTGCCTGTCACAAAGTTCATGACTTGAAATCCTCCTTTGCACCGTCCTGTGGCTCCCCACCCCCTGCCCCACAGTCTGTCTCTGCATCCTCTAGATTGTATTTTTCCTCTTCTTTGCGTGGGGCAAATGGAAAACTCCAGAGAAAGTGGAGTCTGAGGCTAAGAGGCCATTAAACTATCCAGATATCTCTAATGAGTTTATTAAAATGCGCCTGTCCTCTGGAAATATAGACGGAGCTCATCAAGACTCATAAAGACAAAGCCAAATAGATTTCAGCTGAAAGAAGCAAGAATGATTGTCTGCAGGCTACCACCTCTTCCCTCCCCACCCCCTTCTTGTCCCCAGGTAATGCTCTAAGCAGGTCAAATAGAGTGAGAAGAATTATATGTTCAGTACCTGCCAGGGATGTTATATTATGCTGATTGTACCCTGTGCCTTGGAGTTAAACCCCTCCTACCCTCCATTCATCAAGCCAGTTGTCAATCCGACCTGGGGATGCTTCAGCTCAGAGAAAAGTGTATCTTTTTTTCTTTTTTTCTAATTTCTCTTCCCAGAAGGGGTACATTTTTATAATTTCTGACTCAGGAGGAGCATCGTTTTATAATCCAAACTAGTCATGTATGGGCCAGCAGCCCTGTTTTGTGCAAATAAATGGCCAGAGCTAGTTCATCCTTTAACCTAACCTCCAGAATAGTAGAGGGTGGAAAAGGAAGTGAGGAGACCCAGCTGGAAGGCTGCTCAGGTCTGGAACTTCTCACCTTAGCCTGGAACTTGGGCTGTTGAGAATCTGTAGCTCGAGCCCCTGGGTCTTGGGTCTGAGGAGAGCCACGGCAAGGAGGGGCAGAGGCTATTCCTTTTCTCTTGTGGGCCTGGCCCTAAACTTTGATTCTAGAGGTTCTCTCTAGCTCACACACCTAGCCCTGAACTCATCTTGAGAACCCAATCTTCAGCCAAGGGTCCAGCTAGCTTCCTAGGATTATTTTGAGTATCATGGAAGCTTAAAAATTCCTCCAATTACCAAAGCTGGCGGTTGCTCAGGTGGAACTCCCCAGGGCCTGATCACCCAGCCATCTCCACCAATGAATTAAGTTAGCATGAGTCCAGGCTTCCAAGCTCAGACTTTCTACAGACTGTGGGGCAACTTTGTTCATTCAGTACACACTCTGTGCCAAGGACTGATAGGCACCTGGCACACCACTGAACCTGTTATGTGTGGCTTCTGCTTTCAACAAGCTCCTGCCCAGATGGAGAGACAATAAAACAATCATCCCCACTGAGTAACAGTGCTGTGGCACACAAAAGCCACTCACTTTTGAATGAGCAAATGAATGAAAGATTCAATGAATGGATGAAGTAGAGAATTTGGTGCTCTCCTGGCCTGGGGATAAGAGAAGGCTTTCTAGATGAGGGAATACGTAAACTGGAGGATGAATAAATTTGGCCACAGTGGGAAATGGTGTTCTAGGCAGAGGGAATGGCACGTGCAAATGGCCTGGGGTTGGGAGAGCAAGATATGGCGGCACAACCAAAAAACTCACCAATTAATTGGCTTGAGGTTGTGGGGGTGTGTGGAAGAGACGAGTTTTGTGAAGTACACAGGGCTGGGTTGTAAAGGACATGATCATTCACATCAAAGGATTTAGATTCATTTTTTAAAAATGGGACTTTTAAACAAACATGAGAGATTAGTATTTTCAGGTACCAGGTTCAACCCAAAGAGAACATTTCCATCATCTGGTGGTGATGGAAAAGCACAGTGTCTTATAGTCCTCAGTTCTAATCACACAGGTTACATGTGGATTTTGGTTATGGTTGGGTAGAGACACTCTGAGTGTGGGATTGAGAAGGTGGAAAAGGCAAAGTCCCATTCTGTATCCACTAGCCCTGAAGGGCTTTACTCTGGTGAAATCCTTGCCCACGGGGACCTATGATGCACCAGGGCAAATGCTTTGAAATGGGGAGTCTAGGCTGGAAACAAGTACCTGGGTAGAGGAAGGCTCAGCCCCAACGTTCCCAGGTAGCGAGAAATGAGGCCATGCTCACAGGCCCCCTCACTTGAGCCTGGTTCCCTCCAAGGAGAGCTTACCTGACTCACTGGTGATATCCTGGCCACCAAATGTTCACATCTCTGAGGCAAAGATTCTCTGAGCCCACACCTGGGCCAAGCTCTAGCCTGAGAGCTCAGGTCCCTGGGCCAAGCTGGCTGGCATGATGTTTCTCATTCCCCACAGAGGTGGTGGAAATGCACACGTTACCTCTCCCAGAGGTGGGAAAGATATGACATCCAAACTGCAAAGAGGAAGATAAAAAGGAGGAACTGAAACAGGAAAAGGGCCTTTACATTATTTATGAAGAAGTCTCACTTCTGAAAACCACCTGAGCAATCTTATTTTGAGGTCCCTTCTCCCAAAGCAAAGCTCGCTAGGTTACCAAGCAGGTAAAGCAGCAGCCGCACTGGGTAGAACTTGGTAAAGCTGGACCATCCGCTTGTCTGCACGCAAAGCCTCCTGGGAGATTCCGCAAAGGAAGCCCCGCCTCTCCAATCCAAGAGCTGATTTCCTGAGCTGTTTATCTCAGTTATTCTCGCAGTTCCGGTGTCTCCATGTATCACCCCCATAACCAACTTCTGAGAAGGCAGAAATGGTTTCAAAAGGCCCAAGATGCATGGGACAAAGTCGGGAGGCGGCAGGCTCTGGATAGTGAGGCCCACACTAATATTTGTGGGACCCAGGGCAAGCGTTATAAAAGAAGCCCACGTACTATCTAATTGTTTATAAATCAAGCCAGCAAACTTAAATGAAATACATTCTCCTATCTTGGCAAGACTTCAAAATTATCTGAAAAGCCAGATTTAAAGTTAGAAGCTCAGACCCCTTAGAGGGCGAGACCATAACAGGGCAGGTGGGGGAGAACTTACCCCGAAGCCCCGGCCCGGGGCCCCTCCCTTTCTCCTCCCCTCCTCTTCCCATCCTCCTCCCATCCTTTGCACCAACCAACGCCATGATGGGCCTTCCACACATTGCACGTGGGCTCCTCAGCCTGAACATCCACGTTCTGTCCAAAGAGCCACCCTTGGACCTGGGAGTGTGCACACTTAAAGCATGGTCCATCCCCGAGAAAAATCGATTCTTAGACGAGCCTGCAGAGACCCTGGAGGGGGCTCAGGGGCCATTTAAACATTATTCTGGGACCTCAGGTACCCACAGCCATCTTGGGGAAGTGGTATCCAGGTAGCACCTTCCTGGCCTCACAATTTATTGCCCTTTGGGGATAGTTTTCACTGGAGGAGGCTCAGGGTAGGGGTCCCTCTTGCTCACACCTAAAGAAGTGTGGTTCCATTAGTGAGAGCCAGAACCGAACCCACTGTGTCATCCCAGCTGTGAGAATGGTCCAAACGCTTAAAGAAAACCATCCATTGTGCTAATGCACCACTGCCTTCCCAAGGGCAGGCTCTCCATCACCTCCTTCACTCCTTCATCTGTCCTAGTTGGCCCCAAGCAGGATTCTGGGAACTCCTCCTCATTCCCAGTCACTCCAAAGCCAAATCTCCAAGCCCTACCCAAAAACCCTTTGTTGCAAGCATACACACACACACACACACACACACACACACACACACACACACCCTACCCCATGTCCCTTTGATCTTGATACCTAATAGTTGCAAACTCTAGTCCTCCATTTGCATTTTCAGCGAGGGTTTTTTGTTTTGTTTTGTTTTGTTTTACTCCAACTTGGGTATTAAGGGACTGACAGGAAGTTAGTGTTGATGACTTGAGGTCCCCTTACTGAGAAAATCAGACAGAACTGATGCCTCCCTTGTCAAGAACACTAAAAAAAAACAAAAACTCAAAGTTCAGGGCCAAGTGTGAGGATGTACAGAAAGGTGTGTGTTTTTTCTTGTCATTTGCGACTCTAATGATGGACTCACGTTGCCCGCTCTTCCCTTTCTCTTACACCTTACCTACCTACTAAAGGAGGAGTTCTTGCTTGGTAAGTGGATATAATCCGCAAAGACATGAGAGAATTTATTAGAAGCCACTCGAGAGCCTTAGCTACCTTCTCCAGGGGGAAAAGGACGCACACAGATATCTGTAGAGAGCTTTTTTGTTTGTTTGTTTTCAGTCAGACTATGACTTCCATTTTTTTTTTTTTGCCCCCTTTCTTTTCCCCTTTAGTTGAAAACTACTAAAATGTCATTTTGTGACCTTGACTTTATATTTAAAAAAAAAACCCTCTCATCTTTATTTTATTCCTTTTCCCCATGTGATATTTGTTTAGGGTTCTATTCAGACAACTTTTTATTTAAAAAAAAAAAAAGTCCAATTCATAGAACATTTGGTTGAAATTAAAAATTTTGGCTTTATCTCCGTTTTTTTGGTTGTTGTTATTTTTTTTTTTTAGTTCCAAGATATATATATTTTTTCAGGCCCTAGCCCCATTTCTGTTTCCCCCTTCCCCTTCCTTTATTTTTATTATTGTTTTAGCTTAAGGGTGCTTACGCCCCTCCCCCCACCCCTTTCTATTAAGTTGTCTCTTTGGTTTGCGTTAATTCATTAGAAGTTAAATTTTGTATAATTTCCTTTTTCTTTTGTTTAATCTGAATCGCATGCTTTTTTCTCTGCATGATACCTAAATCTTCCAGTTATCCTAGCAGGGGGTAAAAATAAAAAACAAAAAACAAAAAAAAAACTCCTTTCTGTGGTATTCTTTCAGGAATTTGTGCTTTTGTTTTTTGGCGTCTCTTCTTTCCTTTCCTCTCTCTCTTTCCTTTCGTTACAGTGCATCATGACGGTAAACATTTCTTGGTTATTTAGACGCAGCCCACAGGCCCGGCGCTCAGCAGTGTCCAACGGGTGTTTTTACTTTCAGATCACTGGGTCGGGGTCTGCTGCTGACCTCTTTACCAAAACAGCCAGCCCGCTCACCACCTCCCGAGGACGCTCCCAGGAGTATGACTCGGGCAATGACACCTCCTCGCCGCCCTCGACGCAGGTCGGTTCAGCCAGGTCGCGGGGGCAGGAGAAAGGGAGCCCCAGTGGAGGCCTAAGCAAGAGCCGGGACCTCAACAGCGGCAACACCTCTGATTCAGGGAACTCCTTCACCACCTCCTCCCCGCAGAACAAGGGGACCATTTTGGAGAATATCTCCCCCACCAGCAGGAGCAGAGAGTCAAGGTCAGTGCACCTGGGCAGGAGGAGGGGGTCCTGCCTCAGCTCCCCCAACCTCAGCCATTCACCCTTGCTCTGCACCACCTGCCAGGCCCCAACCCAGGAGTCTTTTATTTGCAAAAGAGAGAGAAAACTCGATTCAAACTGGCATATGCTTTTAAAAACCCAAGGATATTCAGCTTCAGGTATAGCTGGATTCAGGGCCTCAAAAATACATCATTGGGAATCTGTCTTTTTCCAAATATGCCATCCACTCCATCAGTCTGGCCAGCCAATGGAAGAAAAATGCCTCTTTCCCCCAAATTTTAGCAAAATCTCGAGGATGATGCTCACTAGCTCTGCTTGGCCAAGCCTGGGATCACTTCCCAACCCTGGACCAATCACTCTGGCCCAAGGGATGCTGTGTTCTTGGCTAGAATTTGTCATATGCTGTCATAAGGGCTAATGAGTAGAATCTTCCCACATAGATTAAAATTAGGGGAGGTCTGGTTCTCTGAAGGAAAAGCCAGGGTAGTGATGTCAGGAGGAGGGATATAGGCTGGGCCAGGAAAAAAAAAAAAGTAATCTTTACCAATAATTTCAGGAGAAAGTCTAACATTAAATTCATTTTTAAGTCACTCATTTAAAAATATACCACAGTATTTACCCAGATTCATTGAAAATTTATGTGCATAGAAAACCCTGCATATGGAGGGTTTTCACAGCAATTTTATTCATAATTGCCAAAATTTGGGAGCAAACAAGATGTCCTTCAGCAGGTGAATGGACAAATAAACTGTGGATCGTCCAGACAATGGAACGTTATTCAGTGCTTTAAAAAAAAATTAACTATCAAGCCATGAAAAGACATGAAGAAACCTTAAATGCATATTACTAAATGAAAGAAGCCAATCTGAAAAGGCTAAATACTGTATGAGTCCAACTATATGACATTCTGGAAAAGGCAAAACTGTGGAGACTATGAAAAGATCAGCAGTTAGGGGGTGGTTAGCGGGGAGGGAGAGATGAACAGGCAGAGCATAGAGGATTTTTAGGGCAATGAAGCTATTCTGTATGATATTACAATGGTGGGTACATATTATACCTTTGTTCAAACCCACAGAATGGACAAGCCCCAGAGTGAACCCTAATGTAAACTATGAACTCTAGGTAATAATGACATGTCAGTGTAGGTTCCTTAGTTGTAACAAATGGCCCACCTGGTGAGGGATCTTGATAGTTGGGGAGGCTATGTGTGTGTGTATATGTGTATGTGTGTGTATGTGTGTGTATATACACACACACATACATACACACAGACATCTCACAGGACAATTTTAGGTAAAGGGAGATCAAGCTATCGTAGAACATTGAGACTTCTCAACGTTTTTGACCATCTTTACACACTTGCTGGATGCAGTTTCCTTGAAGAAAATGCTTCACGCACCCAGTTATGAGCCAGTTGTAATTCTCCTGCTTCATCGCCCCCTTACTCTGTCACTCTAGAAATCACAGCAAAATGCTCATCACTGAGAATAATGTCACAATAATAGCTACTAGGATTCGCAGATCATTTACACTGTACCATTCATTCAGCTACTTAACCCTCAACTGGGTACCAGGCACTCTCTATATGCCAGAGACTGGTTTGGTGCTAGAAATACAGAACGGCGTGGTCCTTCTCAAGAGCATGTAATTAATAGGGTAGATGTAGAGATGCAGGAAGGGTAGGAAAAAATTTGCTGGTGCACTCGGCCATGCAAACAGAGAGGTCTTCCTTCTTCTGGGTTTGGGGGTCTGCTTTTGTTCACAGTGGCTGAGGTTTTAGAGAGATAGCCAAAGCCTTGGCATGGAAGCAGTTCACTGCTTCTTCAAGGACAGAGCACCCTTTGTCCCCAATACATAGCCACTTCAGTCCTGGACAAACAGCTTGGCATCCACACATAGACCTGGCCTCTGGTTTGCCTGCCTCAGTTCATACCCAAGCTTGGCTGGGAGCCATAACTGGGTCAGAGCAAAGGTCAGTGTCTCCAAGAACAGGCAGTGCCATTCCCAGATGGGAGAGAGAAGACATATGTCTACTGCTATTATGCAAGAAAAAAAAACTGAAAATAGAAATAACAATAATGGCAACAATAATGGCAGCTAATATTTCCGGAGCCTTAATTATATGCTGCACACTATGCCAAGTGCTTTCCACGAATAATCTTCCTTAACTCTTCACAAAACCTTTATGGGATAGGTACTATTATAACTCCTTTTTAGCTGATGGGAAACTGAGGCTCAGAGCAGTTAAGAAACTCAGTTAACGAGGGCCAACACCCAGTTTCAAACCCGGATCTGTCCCTAGAACTGAAGCTAAACCCTGAGCAGCATCTAGCAGTCACCTGCTTAATTTGATCTATGTGGACAGCCACACTAAATAATTCAGACCCAGCCTTTCACTTTGAAATATAAATGATCTTTAAATACAGGATTACTTATGTCATGTCAGCTCTGAGCGGAGGCCTGAGTGGAAGAGGCATCAGCTTTAATCAGGGGAACATACTCAGGGAAGGTACGGGGCTGGCGAGGTGGGAGAGTCATGGGCTCCGAAGGTGGACAGATCCGGGTTTGGGAATCTGGGTGACCCTGAGCAAATCACTAACCCCTCTGAGTCTTCTCTGTAAACTTGGGATGATAACAGTGCCAGTTTCATGCGATTGTTGGGAAGACTAAAGGAGATGATGCTTGGGAAGTGCCCGGGACACTAAGGGGCTCGAAATATTATGCCACAGCTATTTGTGGATGACCGAGGACATATATATTGGACTTTGTCCTGCGCGCTGGAATACAGTGTCCAGAGGAGACATGAATCCTGACCCCAAGGAGCTCAGTGGAGGAAGAAGAGACAATTATGAGACTAAATGAGGTCTTACAGGGATGGGGGCTGTGGTAATAACACATTGGAAGTCACCCAGACACTCCTAGGGGTGTGTCAAGGAAGGCTCCCCTGAAAAGGGGTGGTCAAACTAAAGCCTGGACCATGAGTAGGAGCTGCCAGGTGGAAAGGGGAGGGAAGAGCATTTGAGAAGTGGGAGTACCCTAAGGCCTGGAGAAGTGGGAGTACCCTAAGGCCTCTTGTTCCAGGAGGAGCAAGAAGTCGACTATGACTGGCGCCAAGACAGGAGAGTGCCAAGGGTGAAGCCTGGAAGCGTGAGCAGAGGCCGGGCCACAAGAAGCCTTGTAACCATATTAACATGATTTGAATGTGACCCTTGGCCCAGTCCAAATGAACATGTACTGACTGAGAACCCAATAGGAGCCCAGCATTCGTCTAGGCAGCGTGGGAATACAAGACGGGACACTGTCCTTTGCAGTTTCCCAAACTTAATCCAAGTACATGTCACCTTCTTGATTTTTACCCTACCTATATACTATCCTCATTTACTTTAATAAACCCACTATTTATATAAGGAAATTTCTAGTACTATTTTAAATAGAAAATTAGTAGCACATGTCCTAAATAGAACACATCTGTAAAAATACATATGATTAAAACAGTGTATTGAATTCGAGTTCCAGTTGCCTGCCCAGGGCTCTGAGCCCGAGGTCTGTTCCCCTCTTTTGGAGAGACTGCAAGGGGTTCGAGAGGTAGTAAAACCCCCAGGAGCACCCCACCCAGGCTTTCTTACTAATGTAATTGAAGGACTGGAAAAGACTCAGAAGGGAATAAATCTCCCAGCACGTGATTTGATGTGATTTACCATCACACCCGGCCCGACATCTCTCCTCCTCCAACACCTGTGGCCTGGCAGCATGGGAACAGGGGGAAAGAGGAAGGGAGGTGACTGTCAGCCCGAGACGCCCGCAGGCCAGCAGGCAGCCCAGTGCTAACAGATGTCCTCCCCTCCTGCAGGGGATTTCGGTTGCCGTGTCTGGAATGCACCGAGGTGAAGAAGTCCGGTTTGGTCCCATCCACAGCCCGGAGCTCCCCCATGAGAGGGTGCTCCCGCAGCTCCTCCTATGCCAGCACCCGCTCCTCCAGCCACTCCTCCAGATCCCCAAACCCCAGGGCCTCCCCCAGGTATACCCGGAGCCGATCCACCTCCTCTGGGAAGAGGTGAGTGCAGTTTTGACCTTGGCTCTGCAGCATTTTCCTCCTTTGGGAGCTGTTAAGGTAAAAACAGAGATGTCCATTGACTATGGGTAGGGAGGGGTCACACAGACTTGAGTTTGAATGCCTATTCACCCGTTACTCTCTGGTGGCCTTGGTCCTCGGTTAATCTCTCCAGGCCTCAGTTTCATCTGCAAAATGAAAACAATATTTACCCTGAAGGATTGTTCTGAGAACTATAAGGCACTTGGAGCAGTACTTGGAACATAATGAATATTAGTTATTCATTATTGTTGCAATTGGTATGAGGATAAACTTGTGTGTGTTAATTAGCTTCACCTACAGAAAAAAAATTTGCCCCCAAACTTGGAATCCTTAAATAAGCATTTATTTAATTTCTGATTCTATGGCTCAGCAATTCGGGCTGGGTTCAGTTAGGTGGTTCTTCTAGTCTCTCTTGGCTTCATGCATGTGTCTCCCAACAACTAGTGGGTTGGCTGGGGGGCTGGCTGGTTTGGATGACCTCAGCTGACTCATTTCTGCTCCATGGGGTCTCTCACCCTCCAGCAGGCTTGTTTGGGCATCTTCACATGGTGATGGCAGGGTTCCAAAAGAAAGCAGTAATATATAAGGCCTCTTAAGGCCAAGGCTTGGAATGGATGCAACTTCCTTTCTGTTGTTCTATTGGCCATAGCAAGTTACGAAGACCAATCCAGATGCAAGGGGTACTCCTCTTAGTGGGAGGAGCTGCAAAGTCACATTTCATGGGGTGTGAATACAAGAAAAAGAATTGTGCCTATTTTTACATTCTAACACTCAGTTACAATAGTAATGGGTAATTTCTTGATTTTCTCATGTGGAATAATAATGTAGCAGAATGCACAGACACGAGATCTTGGGAATTGGAATTGATTCAATCTAATCAACCCATGGCTTCATGGAGTCCAGCTTCACTCTACAAACAGGAATTCCTAACAGTAGTCCTACTGTTCCTCTTTTGCAAACATAGAATAAAAAAAAAAAAAAACATTTGCTTACTTAGCTGGTTACTTTAAGACCAGTTCATTCAGAAAAAAAGGAGATAAGACAGCCAATAGAAATATTCAACATGACAGAGTGACATAAAAGAAGAATCAGAACAGAAAGGAAAATTAAGGAGAGAAATAAAATTAAGTCATGAGAAAGGTTAGGTCCCAAAGGCATGTCCATTCTGCATAGTTGCTATGGAGGCTGCATGCAAATGTTAACTCTGAGCTCCCTGGCAGAAAAAGTAAAAAGAGAAATTGCTCCATTAATTGTGATATTAACAAAAAAAGATAAGAATTGAACGAGTTGCTCAGAAAAGCAGTTATTTCTGATTCGTAAGTCTATGAAAAATTATTCATATGGCTCCACAGAAAAAGAACACTATGTAGTGTAGTAGATAGAAATGCCTGACAACCTTTCAGAGTGCCCAAAAGCATGTTTCATCTTGACTCTCTCCTACAGTGTCTCTCCATGCACGTTGGCAAGAGCTAAGGGGCCATAGCCAGACACTGTCCCAGGGCACTGCAATTGGAGGAGCTAGTCCTCACCCACACTCCTTACATCCCCTGTACAGTACGTTAGAACAGAATCCCAGAGCAGTGTTTAAGGGGCACAGTTATTAAGATTGCCTAGGGAAGCAAGAAGGGACTAAAAAACATCTAGATGATGACAAAGCAATTTCAAATAAAAAAGAATAGATGGGAAACTAGTGTTTCTGTGAAAGAAAGCTGGCAGACAGAACATGAGAGAGGATCCCCACCACCCATTACTGGGCCCACAGCAGACACTGCTAATCCATCACAGCATTCTGTTCCACTGAACACAAACATGGCCGTATAATCCTCTGTCGACTCTGGCAGTCACCACTAGTAGATCATAATCAGCATTTATGAGATGACTATTATTTGAAAGCCTAACTTGAGGGAGATGAGTAAGAAGGACACAGATGTTCCAGGGAAGCTGGCAGGGAAACAAAGGCACGTCTCTAAAAGTGGGAGGCATTAGCAGAGTGGGAAGAGGACTGGAAGTAGTGTAGAGGTTAGTAATTTGGATGTACAACAATATAGTCTAGCAGAGGTCAAGAGCACTTTGTAGCCAAATAGACCTGGTAAGAGTTCAAATCTCTTACCAGGTGAATGACCTTGAGCAAATTACATCATCTCTTGGTGCCTATTTCCCCATCTGTACAACGGGATTGATAATAATACCCAACCCTAGGCAGGGCTGAGGATTAAATGAGATAATGCACAAAAAGCATTAGCTCACTGTCTGGCATAGGGTAAAATACATACATAATAAGATACTACAGATACATCATAGCTAACACTTCCTGTGAGCAGTCTCTGTGCCAATATGCTAAGTGATTTACCGTAATTTGCTCATTTAATTTACAATTCTATAGTGTAAGTACTGTAATTACCCCCATTTTACAGAGGCCCAGAAAAGTGAAATCACTCGCCCAAGGTCACACAGCTAATAAGTGACCAAGATAGTAAGAATTCATTCAATGAAGAGGAAGTTGTCAATATTATTATTATTAACCACCTGAAAGAGAGGATATTTCATTCTCCAGTAAGGGCCCTGTTCCTCCCTCAAAGAAGAAGCTGAATCAAACGCTGAACACCTGGGACAACCCTGGTGGCGCTCGGCAGGTTCCTCAGGAGCTGTCTCCTCTCCTCCAGGTCCTACTCGCGCTCTCTCAGCTATTCCTCCAAGTCTGGCAAGAGAAGCCCGCCCAGCAGAAGTTCTCGATCCCGCCGCAGCCCCAGCTACTCCCGCTACAGCCCGGGCAGGTACCGGTCCCGCCCCTCGGCGCTGGCCCCGCCCCTCGGCACTGGCCCCGCCTCCCAGACTCCTCCGCGGAGCGCTCCCAAGCCCCGCCCCTACTCCCCTTAGCTCAAGCCCTGCCGGGGTAGGAAAAGGATAACTCAACATTCTTGTAGTTCCCTTTGTCTTAGGCCCCAAATATACATATCCCTGTGTCCTAAGGTACCCATACACCACATACCCCAAAATTCATATCCCCACCCTTCACACACCCATACTCCCCCTCATCCTACATTCACAGCAGCCAATTCAGGTCCCGGGTAACGTTCACATCCTCACCCCTGCAGCGCCCGCACCCCTGTAGCGCCCGCACCCCTGTAATGCCCACCCTCAAAGGCTGACACCCCTGCATACGCCTGGCCCCTCCCCCCCCCAGTACTCATCCACACAGTCTCCCCACAGCCTTGTCACCTTCCCTCCTGCCTTCCCCGGGCCGGTGCTGACCCTATAGCCTGCCCCAGTGGGGTGGAGGGCATGGGTAAGGCGAGCACGTGAGTGCTCCCACATGCTCGCACAGTAAAGCTAGGCCAGCCCCAGCTGCCCAGTAACCCCTGCACCCCATCAGGGAGCGGGACCCCAAGTACAGTGAGAAGGACTCTCAGCAGCGGGAGCGGGAGCGAGCGCGTAGGAGACGTCGGTCCTACTCGCCCATGCGGAAGCGCCGGAGAGACTCGCCGAGCCACCTGGAGGCGCGGAGGATAACCAGGTGAGGCCCGGAGGATTCGGATTCGGCGTGTCCACCTTCACCCTCACTCCCACTTCCTTCCCACGCGTTCAGGCCTCAGGCTCTCTCTATGCCTCCCGGGGCTGGATTTCAGGATAGTGGGAGCTCGGGATCGCCCCTCGCTCCCTTCCACACCCCTTCCCAACCACTGAAATTTTCCGTTGGAAACCTGGGGCAAGGCCGCACCCCAGACCACCCTGTGGGGCCTGCAAGGGGTGGGACATGGAGGCGGGGCCTAGGGCTGGTGGGCGGGGCTAAGTGGGACGGCTGGGGAAAGGGGCTGGGCCAGTCTGAGGAAATGGGCGCGGTCTAAGGGTGTGGCCAGAGTTTAGACTAGGAGCGTGGGCCCGAGAGGCGGGGTTTGGGAAGTGACAGAGGTCCGGAGGTGGAGCCGGACTCCATGTGCTCAGCCCCATAAGCTCAAATTCCAGGCTTAGACAGACCTATCCGTAATTAAACCCTGAACCAGGTGTGCAGAAGGCAAACAGGACTGTTTAAGTGCCAAAAGGACTTAGAGGTGGGTGAGGGGAGAGCGCTGGGTTTGCATTGGAATCCTGGCTGTGCCACTTTCAAGGTGGCCTGGGAAAGTCTCTTCACCTCCCCGAACCTCAGTTCTCACCCATGAAATACTGGAGGAAATAACTCCTAGGAGCATCATGAGGCTGAAATGAAAGACAAAGAGATGTGAATGTGCTTTGTAAACTTAAATGCAGACCACTAGAAGCCACAGTGTGTCATCTTAAGGACTGGATGGTCTGCCTAGGTGGACAAGGTTTCCTGTAACAGGTAAGGTCTTAGAAGAGAAACCTGAAGTCTGAGTGGACACAAATTTCTCAGGCCTTGAAAGCCAAGAGGATGGCTGAGTGCTGCCATAAACTGGCTTTGACAATCTGTAGGGCTTTTCTTCCTGACCCTCCATGGGTCAGCCACTCAGCCCTGAGAACGACAGGGAAGAGGCAGGTGGAGGTGTCCTGGCTGCCCAGTGCCTCCTCCCTGGAGATGACCTGTAGGAAGAAAAAGAACTTGTGCCCCAAACAATAAAATGGGGTTATGGCGTCACCTTCTCCCTGGCACACAAGAAGGAACTCCTACACCCACTGCCTTGGATGTCCCCTCGGGGGAAGGCTGAGATAAAGAGAGTGACATTTCCAAAAGGCTCTCTGGTTTCCTTGGCCGACCCCAAAGAGTCCATGTTGATGAATCCCTTCAATGTTTCCCAAACTTCAGTCACTTTTGTCTGCTTATTAAGTGTACTAGTGTTTACTTAATTTTCTTTAAATAGATTTGCCCTTTTTTGGAGGTCCATATATTTCAAAAGGGAATTTGATACACTACGGTAAATGGAAAATCGGCCTCCCTCACCATAAATAGAAGGTTCTAGTAAAAGTAAAAATAAAACAAAAGTCTGTTAAAGTTTAGATGTAGGTTATGTTGCCAGCTGGAGGTTTGCTGTGTTAAAAAGTGAAATTATCACTTTTCAAGACTTGGCAGCGCTAGGTTGTGACCTTCTTCTTGATGTTCTCAGTACTGCAAGGGAAGAATTTTTTCCTAAGGGACCGGGGAATGGAAGGACACTGCTTTCTTTCCCCCTGGGACAAGGCTGGCGCTCCCTGGGGTGCGGCTGGGAGGAGTCTGGCCTTCATGCGCGCTCCCTCTGGTTCTCTGCAGCGCCCGGAAGCGCCCCATCCCCTACTACCGGCCCAGCCCCTCTTCCTCCAGCGGCCTCAGCAGCACCTCCTCCTGGTACAGCAGCAGCAGCAGCCGCTCGGCCAGCCGCAGCTACTCCCGCAGTAGGAGTCGCAGCCGCAGCCGCAGCCGCAGCCGGAGCCGGAGCAGGACCCGCTCTAGCAGCAGCTCCAGCTCCCGCAGCCCCAGCTTGGGCTCCCGCAGCCGGAGCCGGAGTCGGAGTCGAAGCTACAGCTCGGCAGACAGCTACTCCAGCACGCGGCGCTAAGTGAGGGTCCGCCCTTGAGCCAGCAGCCTGCGGGGGAGCCCCTTTCACTCTGCCAGCCTCCTCCCACTTCCTGCCCACCCTGCCTTCTCCTTGGTGACAGCCATTGAGGGCTCCTGGACCCTGTCCTTCCTGCTCTCCTGGGAAGGAGGAAAAGAGGGTACGGGGAGCTTCAGCCTCTATGTCAAGCTGCTAGGAGCCTCCACCAGCACCACCTTGGGGCTCAGCTCAGGCCTGGACATACGGAGAGAGCCATCTCCTGTTGGCGCGCACACACACACACAAAAAAAAACCCTCAAGCTTTTGTCAGAAGCAGTGGGTCCATGACGCAAACGTTCAGGCCTGGCCAGGAAGGTACTGCAGAGGCAGTTCTGGTAACCCGCTGCTCACAGGATGCATGTGGGAGGCCAGTGGTGATTCATCGAACCTGAACCTGCCCTCATTCTCCCGTCATGCAAGCTCATGGCTTCTCGTATGTGGACCCCACATGGGGTGCGGGGAATGAAAGGAGACCAAGGTCAGTTCAGCTCCAAGAGAGAGGGTCAGGCCTTTCACCTCCCCAAACAGGCTGGAACAAAGGCTAGAAGGCTCTTGAGTCCTAGGAGAGGGGGCATATGTGAGTAGGGGACATGGACGCTTCGGTTGGTAGTAGGGTCCTCTGATCGTGAGGGTAGAAACAAAAAAGGCAAAGGTCGGCGCCCTGCTCCCAGCATGTCAGCACAGTCGGGTCGGCAGGTTCTAGCAACAGAGAGGCGACACGCGGCTTACACAAAACGCCTCTTGGCTCTTTACGGGGACCCTGCAACCTCACTGGGAAAGGACACAGTGGACAGTTAGGACACCTTGGTCTACAGCCCTACTTTCCGAATTTGCCTCAGCCCCACTAGCTGGCATCAGCTTCATTCCACGGGACCATCTGCTGAGCATTTCCCCAGTGCTGTGGCCAGCTGCCAGTCCCCAGCGCCAGCCGGTCTGGCCTTACCCTGCCGTTGGTGCCCGCCTGCCCCCTCCCCACTCACTGCTCAGGCTGCCACACCCTGGACCCTGTCCCGTGCAGCCAGTACCCACCCACCCTCAGCCTAAGCCGCCCCCTCTGCCTCTCAGGAATTTTGCCAGGAAGGGGCACAGCAGCTCAGGTTTGGGCGGGGCGAACGACCCAAATCCGGAGAGTCTGAAGGTCTGAGACGCCAAGATAGCTTGGGCTCCCACTGGCTCCTGAAGTTTCTTGTCAGCTTGGGGAAGCCCCACCTTCGTTTCTGCCCTCCCCCCACCCTCCCCCTGCGGGGGGCCAGCCAGGGAGGGTAAGCAGATCTCTAACACACAAGTACCAGCAGCTGCTTCATCCACAGAAGGCGCTGAGCACAGGGGTGTGAGGGAGAAGAACCTTAAAATAACCTCTTGGGCATCCCCCTCATCAGCCGACTGGCTTTTCGGAGGCTTGTGGGTGAGGTTCAAGTGTGTGGTGGCAACAGCAGCAGGACAGGGCACGGAGGGAGAGAGTGAAGGGGGCTAGATCCCAGCCCTGGATGCTGGGGCTTTCGGGGGAGGGAAACCAGACATCTTTTACCTGCACACCCCGGGGAAACTTCTGAAAAAAGCCCTTTTTCTTGGAAGCGGAAGCGGTGACCCGACCGTCCCCAATCTTTCCCATCACATCTACCTGTGGGGCCAGAAACTAGCCTGAAACCAGCGCCCAAAGTCCTTCCTCCGCCAGGAGAGCAAGGTGGCCCGGCAGCGTTGGAGGACCTTGGCCTTCCCATGATGCATCTGGCGCAGACCTGGGCCTCGCCCGCCAAGACTTAACGGAGGCCAAGGCCGTCACCCCAGAAGGCCGGATGGCAGGTGCCCTGGGAGGGCGTGTACAGCGACTGTAAATAACCCTCTCCCCGCCTAGGCTCCCCGACTGGACACCAGTGTCCCTTCTTGGGAACGAAGTTTTCCTGGAGCCATGGAACCTCCTTCGCAAGGCAGCAGTGAAAGGCCCAAGAACCTCCCATTGAGACTGCCTTCCTTTAAGCAACTCTAGGGACCATTTTGCCTGAGGCTGCTAGCAAACCTTTTATTTATTTTATTTATTTATGTTTATTTATTTATTTATGTGATGATCGCATCGTTAGCAGTATTCAACTATATGGAATTATTTATTTATTTATATGGATAGGTTTGTATGTGTGCGTGCGTGAGTGCGTGGGTGGGGGGTACTTCTAAGTTATTTTTGTGCATCTCTCTTTGTTTCCCTTCCTGTCTCTATGGATGAGATTTGAGAGGCCGGAGGGAGGTGGGGATGTTGGCCTTTGCCCTGAAGGCAAGACCTACTGAGCTCCAAGCTGGTGACATCCCGCAGGTGGCCTGGAAGCACTTCAGTCCCAAGGCTCATTATTCCTCCCACTGTCTGTGAGGTTCAGGCCTGTGTCCCAGCCCCCTGCTCACCAACTGCCTCACTGAGGTATCAGAAAAGGGAAACCAGCCCAAGAAGCTTATGAGCTATGGTGCTGAATTGACATGGCGGAGTCACAGCTTATGCAGGGGTTGGAGTCCGTAAGGCAAAGCTGCACAGAGGCAAAATCACCCCTGAAAGTCCTTCAGGCACCCAGTGAGACAGATGCGCTAATTCTCGGTGGACTGATGAGACTTCTGTTAGTACTTATTGAAGTAGCTGCCTTGTGTTTGGACCCCCGGTCCAACACTGAGATCGCACTTGGAGCTGACGAGGTGCTCACCCCAAGAGAACAAGGCAAGAATTGAGGTGGCAGAGGGAGGAGAAGAGACACATCTTGATCTTACCTTTACTCTAGGGCATATATTAGTAGGCAGGATCACTCATTGGCTTCTTTTTTTTTTTTTACCTAGTTGGTTTCATGTAAATTACTCAGCTCTGACTTCTGTAGCTAATTTCTCTCTATCCCAAGATGCTGCTGTGTTCTTTGTGCAGGGGACACACACTGCCTTGTGACGTGGTATCAGCCATCCTGAGAGTCTTGTCAGTGATTTCTTGCTGTTCTATCAGGAGAGACAACAAAACTATTTCTGAAATTAGGAGGAAAAAAATGTAGAAGGGACGGCTAGAGGTTTCCCCCAAGAAGGTTATTTTGGAACCTGTCCTGTCCTTGTGACCAACTAGCAATGTCTTCTCGCTGCTGGCTGGAGACAGCACCTGCCCTTCCCAGAGTCACTATCCACTGCCTGGAAATGGCCGGCTTGCCTGATCCAGCTTTAGGTTTGGTGAGACTTTTGCAACAGCCCTGGTCGTTTCTGTGGCAATGTGACTTTATGCCGCCATAGCTCTCACAGCCCAAGCAAGAGAGTCTCCTCCCAGCCTAGAGAAAGTTTGCCTAAATGCCTCCTTGGGGAAAACCTTTGCCTCTCTCTCACTTGGTGTTTCTCTGACTTCCTTTATATATCCCACCCTGCCCCCTCCAAAAATAAAACTCTCGTCGGGGCACTGGAAACTGCTTATTAATCACAACCCCTCCCCCCCGCCAATTCCTGGCATCGCTGTTTCTCCGCCTACTTTGCCCTCATTGCCTTTTCCTCGCAAGGGGATGAGACAGATTATCCCCTGAAACCTGCTCATGAGGAGGACTTATCTTAAAAGACCAGTGTGGAAAATGGGAGGGGGATGTGGCTTGAGGTCAAGTACAGGTAGCCCTTTGACCTTCTCACTACGGGTATTCACGGGATGAGTGAGCCTGGGCAAATTGTTCCCTTTTTCTGGGCCAAAGTTTCTACCTTTGAGAAGTGGAGGAATTTCTAAGGAACAAACCAAAATGTTCACCCGAGGCTCAGGCGGTTCTTCAAAGACAGGGTGAATTCACTGAGAATTAGGGAAAAAAAAAAAATAACAGGAAACATCCTCAAAACATTCTTAGGAGGTTCTCAGGAGAGTAATCCCTGAAAGCAATATGTGAAGTCTCTCTAGTTAATTAAGAAAAGCTAGCTGATTCTAGCTCAGGGGTCCCCAAACCCCGGGCTGCAAGGACCGGTACCAGTCTGTGCCCTGTTAGGAACCGGGCTGCATAGCAGGAGGTGAGTAGTAGGTGAGCGAAGCTTCATCTGTCTCTGTAGCCGCTCCCCAGTGCTAGCATCACCGCCTCAGCTCCACCTCAGGTCATCAGGCATTAAATTCTCATAGGGGCACCAGTCCCTGGTGCCAAACAGGTTGGGGACTGCTGTTTTAGGTCGTCCAGGTTTGTCTGCAATCTTGTTTCTATTTCTTCCATTTCTGTGAAGGAAAGTCAATCTTTCAGAAGCAAAACAAACACACAAGGGTCTCAGTCTAAGCCCCCATCATTTCATTTACTCAAACCCATTTTTTTCCCAAAAGGCTTTGCTTGAAGAAGCCAAAATGTGGGGTGCTCCCAAACCAAAGGTTTGGAAGCACATTTTTTCCTCCTCAAGTCTCCTTTCCATCTTTTGCTTTGCTGTATTCTTTCCTACCAATATCACCTGCATGTGTCTTGACTTGCTTTCTTCTGCAGCTGAATATAAAATTTTATCTCACAAAATGAAACAAAACAAAAAACTCCAAAAAACATTTCTCACATGGCCTCCTGCATTGGTCAACTGAATCCAGCCGAGAAACTACGCCATCAAGAAATGCTTTACTGCAAACTCTTCCTTCTCACCTTTGCACCAATGAGCCAATGAGACTGTTAGAATTGTAATCTCCCCTCTCTCTGTGGCTATTGTTTTTTTTTTGTTTGTTTTTTGAGGAGTTACTTTAGTGGTGGTTATTTTGCATTGTAAATACCATGATGAGGACCCCTCATCAGATCATGGCTTATTTAATAATTTATTTCCTATTTATTGAGTGGTATTGGGAGAGGAAAGGAACTACCTCTTCCCCTAAACTGCCATTGAAAATTGGCCCAGCTCCCAGCTCGGGTGTGGCCGCCTGCAGCGGGGGCAGGTAACAAGAGCGGGTGAGAATCACTGAGCAAATTGGAATTGGCAGAAACAGAGGCTTCAGTCATACAAATTAAACTCAAATGGAACTAAAACACTGGTTATCTCCTGGAAAACCTCATTTAGATGGAAATTAATTGAGGAATAAAATGCCTGTGAACGCACCAACTTCTATTAAAAAGTCACACGTCCTTGAAAAAAAAAAAGAGAGAAGGAAGGTTGTAATTCCTTTTCTCTGGGCAAGAAAAGCTATGCCTCATCTTCTAATGAGCTGAGCCAAAGAGACTGGAACAGCATTCCTCTGTGGGTCTCTTTCCTGCATGTGTCTGTCTGGATGAAATGGAGTGGGTCTCAGGCCTCAGTCTTACCATCTGTAGAATGGGGTTTGACCTAAGTGTTCTTGGCAGGGCAGAGGGAGGGTCTCGAACTCTAATGCCACCTGTCAGACATATGGTCCCTTGTATCTCCTCCTGACTGTAGGTTGAAGGGTGTTTTTATTTCCAAGGAAGGAAATAAAAAACAGCACGGACTTCATTTGCAGGTGAAGTCACAGTAGAGACCTACGGTCAGGTAAGGAAGGAGGGGACCTCCAGGTGCTGCCACCGTGATAACTCTTGTGGCCTGTGTTAAAGTCCTCTATATTTAGCTTGAACTTCTCCTCAAACCCAGCCATCAAAGACCAGAAGAATGGCTTTGCTGTGCTCTGGATTTCACCACTGTTTATCATGTCAGGCCACATTTTGCACAATTGTCCAAACAAACCAGTAATATAGGTCATATTGCCATTTCTCAGATGAGAAAACTGAGGCCTGGGAATTGGGAAAGACTGATGTGCCCAAGCTCCCTTGAGTTCAGAACTGTGTGACTCCATGTTCCACACTCTCTCGGGAGCTCTTTCTTGTTGGGCCTGTGCTGTGAGGACTTCTCTGTTTGTCCTGTGTCTTTTCTCTCCCAATTCTCAGCTGTTTCCTCAAGCAGTCATTGGCCAAGGACTTAGCAGAATCTACTACATCAGCCTGGGGGTCTTGGTGCATCCCAAGGCCATTCCTCCATGTCAGGGGGGGCTGGAACTCCCATCTGGAAAACCCCCAATCAAGGGGACCCACCACCACCAGCCCAGCTCAGCCCGAGCAGCCAGCCTCTGCCCAGAACAGCCACATCAGAGGGGAGAAGCTCCTGTGTCCTCCAGCATCCCGGGACCCTGTCCTCTACCCAGTGACACAGCAACCATGGCTTGTATGATTTCTGGTGTTCACAGCTAAGCATAACCTTCCCAGGGTTTCCAATTTTTCAGCTGTATGAAACATGTATCTGTTCTAATAAAAGGTTCCATGGTATGGTGTTCTCATGCATGGCTCAGCGTCCTCTGTCTATAACAGGGTGAAGCAGCAGGAGGAGGGGGATGGCAGGAGAGCACCTCAGCCGCATGCCACACATGGTCGTCACTTTGCTCACCTCATTTTTTCAGCTTTCAGAACAAACCTGTAGGTATTTTGGTTTCATATATAGATTAAAAGTGCCTCAGGAAACATTTCATCTGCATTTTACATGCATTATCTCAGTCTTTACCACAGCCCCATAGGCAGGTATTAGGATCTCCTTCCCATAGAGAAGGACACCGAGGCCCAAGAAAGCAAAATGACTTGCCCAAGGCCACAGAGTCGATGACAGGATCTAAGCAGACTGACTCCAGACCCCAGGCTGGTCGCTGCTCTGCTCCACAGCACCTCGGTTTATGCAGCACGTAACCAGTTCTCTCTGGTAGAATGGTTTTTCTCCAAGGCCTTGATGGTCAAGTGGAAGTACAGCGTAGGGTACGGATTTGGGAGTCTGAAGACTGCATCTAGTTCTAGACCATGCCATTACTCATTGTGTGGCACTGAGTAAGGATGAGACCCCATTACTGGGGCTTGGTTTGCTCATCTGAAGTGGGGACAGCAGAAGTAACTCTCTGGGATGCTGTGGGAGCTACATGGAATAGCAGCTCTAAAAACTAAAACTAAAATTAAACTGGTGCATGGAAAGCACTCCATGCTGAGCTACGAGCTCTCGAAAGTAAGTGAGCACGGTGACCATGGCCCCTGCCGACGCTGAGCTACAGACGCTGGGCTCGCGAAGACAGCCCGGAGCAGCCAACCTGGAACTGCGGGGCTTCGGGACATGTTCTCAGGGTCCAACCTGAAAGTTCTTGCCCTAGAGAGCAGGAGTGACGACAGGTGGAGGAGGCGGACAGGGTGAGGACTGAGGGGAACTGGGGATCCCAAGCTGCTAGTGCCGGGGGAAACCTTCTAACTCCTTAAGAGAACCTAAATTTGGAGATCAAAACCTCCCGATTTTTAAAATGTTTGTAACTCCTTTTTCTTTTCAAACACTATATGGGTCAAAAACATTACACGCACACACAGATAATATATATCATCTCAGGGGCCAGATGGGAGGGGCTGCCTGGGCCCCACCCTCACCCTTACCCCCAGGGCTGGGGGGAGGTGATTTCAGTCCCTTGTCTACTGCATGTCCCATCTACACCTGAGTGGGTTATCAGACAGCGAAGAAAGAGCAAACAAAACAGGTTTCCAAAGTTGCCCCTCACCTTCCTTGCATTCGTCCCATCTGGAAATCTCCCTTGGGAATCAACTTCCCTGGGGTAAACCTGTTGCCATCCTGGCTGTCACCAACCCCCTCCCACACACACACACTGATTGTTTTTTCTTCCCAAATAGGGTAAAGTAACAACCATGTCCTCTTCTGAGGCTTCATTGATAAAAAGTAATAATAATTTTGTATGGATAAAGAATAGTAATAATACAATAATATTATACATAATAATAATACAATAAATAATAAACTTTGATGGACAAGTTAGCATGTGCCAAGCCCTTTTCATACATTAACTTATTTCATTTTCATAACAACCCAGTTTAGTCCCATTTGACAGCAGAAAGTGGAAGCTCATAGAAGACCACATAGCATTTATTTGAACCTTGTTCCGTGGGCTCCAGGACATTTCTGCTGCAAACCTCAAGGCGCAAGCCCACAAAACTCAGAGCTCGCTCTCCATAAAGAGTTCCCATGCCTTTTTTCACAAAACAGGTCTGCCAGGAGGTTATCGCTGTGATATCAGACATCCCTCAAGTGACTCACGGAGGAGGCCTTTGCCCTTCTATCTCCCGCTCAGGCTTCGGTTTACAGGAATGGGCGTGTAAGTTCTGAACCAGCGCCCCGCCCCTCGAGGCCCCGCCCCTCGAGGCCCCGCCCCTCGAGGCCCCGCCCCTCGAGGCCCCGCCCCTCGAGGCCCCGCCCCTCGAGGCCCCGCCCCTCGAGGCCCCGCCCCTCGAGGCCCCGCCCCCTCGAGGCCCCGCCCCCTCGAGGCCCCGCCCCCTCGAGGCCCCGCCCCCTCGAGGCCCCGCCCCCTCGAGGCCCTCACCATCCTGGCTGCCCCTCAGAGAGACCCGCTCCCTTCCGGAGATGTCGCTCTTTCAGGACAGAAGGGCAGCTGTCCAGGGATGTTGCCGAGGCAGCATGCGGCCAGCACCCTCATCCCAGAGATGCACACAGTTCTTCCGCTGGGTGAAGGCATTGGGACAAGGTGGAGGAGAGAAAACTTCCCACGAGGCAAGGGCCCAGCCTCCCACCCCTGCTCGCTTTGTGATCTAAGCAAATAGAGCCCTTTTCTGGCTCCCCGGTTATTCCACTTGTGAAAAGAGGTTGGCTTAGGCCAGTGGTTCTCAATCCCCACTATTCATTAGAACCACCTGTCAACGTTACCTGGCTCCCACTCCTCCCAAATAAAAAGAACTGCCAGATATCCATATCTTTAAAGGCTTCCTAGATTATACTAATATGAGACCGGGATGGAGAACTAGTGAACCAGATGGCACCTAAAATGTCATCTGCCGTCCAGATCTGATATCCTACGGTGTGCTGTGAGCTGCCATCTTGGTAACACCACCAACAACAACACCATCCAAGGCTTGTGTGGAGCCTGCTGTGTACCGCACACGCTCCTAAGTGCTTCACATTATATCGAGATAAATCACACTATTTCATCCTTATGAGGTGGGTGCTATTTTTATGCTAGTTTTACAGATGCAGAAACTGAGGCTCAGACGGGTTGTTGTGTGGAGTCACACAGCTAGTAAGTGGCACAGCCAGTCTCTAGAATGAGAACGAGTCTCAAGGAACACCTAAAACAGCCTTGGAGGTTCAAGGATGGTATCGCAGAAAAACCGACGTCCAGGCTGACTCCTGGGCAACGAGGAGAGTTGGTCAGGCCAGGAAAGGGGGCTCCGGAAAAGAGGAGGGTGAAGAGGGGACCTCAGACAGGGCCCATGGGGCCAGAAAAATGACTTCCGGCTGGCTGCCTACAGTAGCTCTCCATTCCCCACCTGGCCCTGTGCTCCTTCCATAGCTCTAATTACTACCTGTAGTTTGTTGACTTGTTTACCGTCCATCTCCAAGAGACAGAGTCTTGTCAGCCTCGTTCATCCCCCCATCTCAGTATCTCCTCCAGCAGGGAGTGCCACACTGGGCCTGGCAGCTGGCGAGTGACTGAATCTGCCTAGGGTTGCCAGCTTTGCTCTCTTCCAATTCCCATGCATTTTTTTAGCTGGTTAATTTTGACTCGGTATGGGGGATGGAGAGTGTGGTCAAGAAGGCTGTGGCAAAGCAGTGACATGTCCCACACAGGGACGCTAAGGATCTCTCATGCACATGCTCTTCACACTAAAAGCTGTATCCCTTTCTGGGAGTGAGAGGAGGCAGCTCTAGGGGTGAGACAGACAGATGTGAACAGCTGCCAATTCATCCAGCATCATGCAAGGCTCCAGAGTATCGTCCCTGAGATTAGAGAATGGCATGATTTTTAAAAGGCAGTGGCCGAGAGAGGACTTGGGATTCAGAAAGGCCTGAGTTTGACCTTGACTCTGCCACGTCCTAGCTGTGTGTCTACGTCTAAGTGCTTTAACCTCTCTGAGCCTCAGGTTCTTCATGTTTCCCACAGAGGTAATAAAAGTACCAGTCTCATAATGGTGCCATGAAGACTGGTAGAGGTGATGCATGTGAAAGCACTCAGCCCAGTGCCTGATGGAGCTCGTTACAGATACTAACAAGTCGGGGGGTAGGCTCAGTTGCCTAGGTAAGCTCATGACAAGTTTCTGGGAGTGTTCTGGGTCACCTGAGTAAAAAATCGAGCAGCCTCTGTTGTCCCTTTCATCACTTCAAACACCAGATTCTCGAGAGGCACTCCCAGCTGACACCCTCCATAAGTATGTCCTCCACTCAGAAGAATCCAGTGTGTCCTAAAAACTGGGCGACCTCCCCACGTATATATCCCCGCCCCAATGACGTTTTATCAACATTTTCTGCCAGAGTACAGCTAACATCAGTTCTCTCAGAGGATGCCATGGGGCGCTGTTCGGGTATCTCTGCCCAGAGGCACAGGGCTTTCCGCCCCCTCTGAATCCCGGCTCTAAGCCATTCTATAGTGGTGGCCAAATGTGGACAGATGATTCGGGGCAGGTTTTCTTTCTGTCTTTGTTTTTTGCCATTGCCAGTGAAATCCGTCAAATGCTTTCTCCAGGTGTAACACTGAGTCCCTTTGACAATCTACTCTTGGATCTAAAACCAAAATAAACAACGCCAACCACATCAAATATATCCATATTGCCCAATGGAAAGGGGTTGGCATGAGTGTACACGCACTCACACACACACACACACACGCACGCACGCATATACGTACGCACACACGCACACACACTCGGTGTCCCTCACCTCCAATCTTATTTCTAGATGAAGTAATCTTAACCTAAGTGAATCCGTGACCTCCCGACCTTGGGCGTCACAGAGTCTGTGAACATCTGAAATCCCACACCAAGTTTTTTATGTATAAAAATATCAGCATTTTGATGCAGAGAAGTACATATTTCCCACCAGCTTCCTAAAGGAACCCAATTTAGAATCTTCCGTAAAACCTGCCTCGACTCTCTCAGGATGTGGCAGAAGGTTCCCGTCGCCTCACGGTAGTCATTGCCCTTTCATCCATAGTGATAAGTCCCCTCAATCTGTAACTGGGTTCACAGTCACCCAGAATAAAAATCGCCATGTCCCCTGCCGACCTTGCAACCTGGTGTGGCCATGTGACTAACGTTGGCCAGTGAGATACAGGCAGAATTTTTGAATGGCAGCTTCTAGAAATTTCTATAGAAGAGGTGCTTTTCCCCCTTCTTCTTCTCGTCCTTCTTCTTGCTGCGTGGAATGTGGACGTGATGGCTGGAACTCAAGTGGGCCTCTGGTCCACGAGGTGGCTTTGAGGATGGAGCCCACGGACACGAAACGACGAGATGGAAGGGTCTCAGTCGCCGAGAACGTAGTGGAGCAGGGGCACCACGCCAGCACCAGACAGAATGCCTCTGGTCTTTAGTACTGGGAGGAAAGAAACTTCTCTCTCTTGTTTCAACCACTGTTGTTCTGACTCTCTGTTAGTCACAGATAACGCTAATCTCGTATTCAGGGTGAAACTAAGACAGTTCCCAAGAAGAGATGTCTTGTTTATTCATATCTCACCTTGTCTATCTCTAGACATCCTCCCCAGATCTTCATACCATCCTCCACCTCCCAGCATGAACTGTGAGAACCCTCGTAGGCAGAACCCTCCTGAGCTGACATACCCAGACCTTAAAAAAAAAAAAAAAAGAAAAGAAAACTGTTTCCAAAGCATTTGCCTGGTGTCATGGTCACCAACTGGTCAAACCAGCTCTGCTGTGACCTCAGAGGTATCTGGGAAAGGGGCCCTCATGATTACAGCTCTCCCTCCTCCAAAGATCTCAGAGGCTCTCTCTGCCTACGTCTCTCTATCGTATTGGCACTCTCCATAAATGTCCCAAACTGCCAGGAAGAGGCATCACTTCCCCAGCCAGGTCTCCTGACAGAGATGGAGACAGAATGGCGGTAGCACTGAGAAAGTTCTACTGAAGCAATACCAACAACCACGAAAGGACAGAATTAGAAAGATGGTCCAATAGAATAGTCTAGATTACGCTGGAGTTACAAACGGATCTGAAATTTCAGAGCCTTGGAAGAACTCATCCATGTCCACCACAGGCCAGCCAGGGGTACTCCACTCATTAGTGACATTACCCAGGGACTCCAATGGGCTCATATATTAAATGCTTTGAACTGGCAATGACACTTATCACTTCTGTTCACAACTCATGGGCCACAACTAGGTACATGGCTCTTCTCAACCACAACGGCACCAGGGAGTGCAGTGCTATCTACCACGTGCCCAGAATTTTACCGTTCTAGGTGTCAATGATACAGCCCTAAACATTCAGATGGAAGTCCCTGACCTCAGCCTTTATGAAGGTTACGTTCTATCGGGGGAAGCAGATGACAAAATGTAAGAGGGATAACGTATAACCGTCAGTTAGTGGCAAAGGGCTGTGAAGAAAAAGAAATCAGCTGATGTGAGGGAAATGTGACTTTAGATCACGTGGTTGGAGAAGGTCTGTCTGAGTAGGTGAAATTTAAGTAGAGACACACATGAAGGGAGAGACGGGCCCTGTGGAGATCTGGGGGAAGGGTCACAGGCAGTGGGGACAGCAGAGGGAAAGGTCCTCAGACAGAAATATGACTGGCTCTCCTATCTGAGGGACAAAAAGGAGGCCACGGAACTTGACACAGTGAACGAGGGGCAGACGGCAGCACAGAATGGGACCAGGCAGGGAGCCAGAAGACTTTATTTTTATCATAAAATTTTTCAGTATCTAACATTGCCTTAATTGTTGACACGATTTTGTTTATTGACAGCTATGAGAGCAGAGACTTTTGTCTCAGTCACTGCTTCAACTCTAGCCCCTTGACTAGTGCTCTGCCCAGAAGAATTAATAAACACAATTAATGAATGAATGAGTGAGGATCCTACTAGCCTACATCCCTGAATCCTATGACAACCTTCTCTGCTGGGCTCCCTGGAGTCTTGTCCCCACCTCTCCACCCCTCCCTGCCACAAGCAACTGGAGATTCTCCTGGAACTCAGATCTCATCACGTCACTCTCCTCCAAACAGTTCGACGGGTCTTCAATGTGTCGGGACAAATCTAACTCCTTAGTGGGGGCTACAAGGCAGGACATCATCTGGGCCACACTCACCTCCCTGATCGCTTCTCCCTCACAATCAATGCAGACAATTACCCTGTGCCGTAGATACTATTGTCATCCCCATGTTACAGATGCCAGAACAGAGGTTCAGAGAGGCTAGGTTACTTGTCCAGAGCGGCACAGCTGACAGGATTCGAATCAGGGTCTATTCAAGTTCTTACCTACCACATTTTAAGCAGTAAATGCCAGCACTGTCACTTCTTGGAAAATTCTGGTTCGTCGAGATACGAGGTCTTTGGCTGCAGAATAACTATTTGATCTATGAAAGGGGGTCTCGGAATAAGTGGTGGGTCTCCCGAGAGTCTTGAACCTCTTGTCCACAGCTGTCACCTGACTCCTCCTCCTGTAGGCACAGGCAGCCAAGAGACGCTTCTGTTATGTCTGCCGAGCCTGTCCCCTGCCCTGTCTCCGAGCGGCTTTCTCATCGGTAATGTGTGTGGATCTCTCTTTTTGACACGGTGATGGCTTGTCCCAGGCAGTCTTTAGGTTCTCAAATGCCAGTGTGCTCCCAGTGTCCCTTGTTCTACTGGGAAAGTCTGGAAGGGCGAGATGGAAGAAGCTTCCAGAGAAGGAGGCCCAGTGAGAAAGAGGAGGGAGGAGTGGGCTGGCGATCTGGAGTCGGCGGTCTGGCCGAGCACAGAGTGGGGACCAGATGGCACGTCCTCACCGGACAGCTAAGGTTACAGGCTTAGGAGCCAGTCAGCACAGACCTGACCCCGTGTCTGGACTTTTCAGCACCAGTTGGGGTTAGCAACATACTCCTGCCTCATAGGCTTGTGATGCGGATTAAAAGAGTAAGGTGTGTAGGGCATTTGGCAGAGCTTGGCACATAATGGGTCCTGAATAATGGTAGGGATCGTGACCATTCTGTTGTTTTGGTTGTCATTCACAGAATCATCCTGTGGTTAGGAGCACAGCCTCTGCAGCCGGATTGCCTAGATCTGAATATTGGCTTTGTCACTTAGTCGCTGTGTGACCCTGAGCAAATTATTGAAACTCTCTGTGCCTCGATTCTGTCATCTGTAAATGGAGAGAATAATACCCACTTTAGAGCAACTTGGGTGAAGATTAGATAAGCTGATATATACAAAATACAACAGGTACAAACTGTTCAATGTTTGCTATGTTTATCGCTACTGTGATTATTATAATTATTTAGAGAGGTAGTCAGGGGAAGTGATTGCCTGGAAAGAATTTTGGAGACAATAGTAGGAGGAAGCTAACGCTGAACAAATATTATCTTTGTAGGATTCTGAGGGCACAGACGTCTTTAGGGAGGGACCGTGTGGGTTGTTTGTCTTATTCTATTTACTAATCATCTGTTTTCATGCGGGTGTGTAGCAGAAAAAAAGAGCACTGGGCTTGAGGTTCAGACACGCCCAGGTTCAGAAGCCACAAGCCGGTGGCCTTGGACGAGTCACATCATGCCTTAAGCCTCAGTCTCCTCATCTGTAAAATGGGAATGGCAATAATATGAACCTCTGGGGGCCGTTGTGAAGACTAAATAAACACAGTGTCCAGCACCATCTAACTGCTCCAGAAATGGTGGTTAATATTCCAGGGCTGTTACTGAGTGCAGAGCCTGTCACATGTCTGTGAGGCGATTCAGACACAGTGTCACTAATGTGACACCTTCTACTCTGCCATGATCTGCTGAGCTCTTGCAGTCAATGCACCAGGCACTTTTCTAGGCAAGGGGGCTGCTGCGAACAAGCTACCAAAAAGTTCTGCCCTCGTGGAGCCTAGTGTGCTGGAAATTCCATGAGCGTCATCTGTAGGGGGTCTGAGGAAAGGAAGGAAAAAAAGACATGAGCATACTCACCTCCTGTTTGCTGGGTGTGTGTGTGTGTGTGTGTGTGTGTGTACGTGTTGGTCTGAGGTTGTCCAAGAGAGAGAACTCAGAGAGGGGTCCTCATGGCCCTGGAGCCTGAATGAATGTGGGAGGAGACCAGAATCTGTCCCCACGCCCTGCATAAGAGCTCCACACCCCTGGGATTATAGATAAAACATTAAGCAAAAATTATGTGCAAAAAACCGTGACTTCAAGGGAGTCACAGAGGCCTTCCCTTCAGCACTTATAGACCCAAATCCTCTAATGCCTACATCTGCAGGTTAAAGGGTGTGAGGCCAGGGACGGAGGGAACTTGGGTTTCTTACTTCAGTGGAAAGCAAAAGCACGGAATTGGGCAGCTGACAAAACTGTGTCTTTGTCCTGCCTGGCATTATCTGTGTGACTTCAGGTGGCTGCTTCTCCCCCTATGCCCGGGCTTCCGGAAGGCAGGTGATGGTCCCTCCCCCGGGGCTGTCTGTTTGAGGATTAACTGTGGTACTTTCCCTATGAAAACCCCAAGAGAATGGAAGCCAAGAGAACCTTTCTTCCAGGACCCCAGGTCTAACATCCCCCCTCACCTCTCCGTGGTCTTTCTTTTCCTAAGAGAACCAGCTCAGAGGCCCCCTCCCCTCCCTGGCCTCTCGCTGGCCTGGCCCCTTATTTTCACTCGACTGATGACAGCCCACAGCATTCGTTGACCATTTTCCTCGTTTGTTAGCTGACTCCTCTCCAGGTGGCCAGGTCGACAGGATGAGCAGCTGCCTCCCTGCTCAGTTGCCCAAAACAGAAGGCTGGCCTGACCCCAAACCGCAGCAGGCATCCAGTGGGGAACCGGACAGCAGGCACAGGGAAGGACCGCTGAACGAGACCTGGGCGACACGGCCCCGTTCTGGTTGCTACCGTGGGTTCCCAAGTCCCACTGGCTCAGGTTCCAGTCCTCAGCCAGCTGTGCGGCCCAGGGTAGGAGGCTTTACCTGTCTGAACCATGACGATTTAGCGAGTTTATAAATAAAAGTGCCTAGTACAGAGCCTGGTTACAGAGTCAGTGCTCCGTCCATGTGAGTGGTGATGACGATGATTAAGAGACCGTACGTACAGCAGAGGGGTTAAGAGTCAAAGTGCAGAGGTTCGGATCCCAGCTCCACCACCTAACAGAGACTGTACACACGGACAAGTCACACCACCTCACTGAGCCTTGGCTTCCTCGTCCGTCAAATGGGGATAATAAAAGTCCCTTCCTTGAAGAGTGGTAGGGAGGATTAGATGAGTTAATATACATAAATTTAAAGTGCTTAGAACAGAACCTGGCACTTGGAAAGTGCCCGATAAATGCTAATAACGGATATTTCTGTTTCTTAGCTGCACCTCCTCTCTCTCCTCCAGAGGACCTCAATACTGCAAACATCCTCGAAATGAGAAGGTGGATGAGACCACTGAGCTTGTGTTCCCGTTTCCTTCCCAGGCTCTGTGGGATTGTGGAAGGGAGGCCTGTTTTCCTGCTCATCCATAAATAAACACAGACCCATCAGCATATTAACACAAACACACGCTCACTACTCCACCCACTCAAATGCACACACAAACTCACTGGGGACCAGGCAGCCCCCCCCCCCCCGTCCCACCCATGCAGAAACCCCACCCCCCGCCCCAGCCCAGGTTCCCCAGGCCTGGCCAGCTTTCCCCTCTGTGTCATGCAGTCATCCTCCGTCATCCTCCTCCTCCTGGCTCCAAACACAGCCGGCCCCGCCCCAGCAGTAATTATAGAGAAAGCTGAGGCTTCTGTGCCCAGCTGTGACGTCAGCCTGAAGCTTTCGGCCTCATGATCTTAGCCGGAGTCAAGTGGGGACCCAGTCACTCCCGTGTGAGTGTGTGGTGTGTGTGTGTGTGTGTGGCAGGGGGTGGGGTCTGGGTCAGTCAGCACAGCATGGAGCTGAGATTCAGAACAAGCCAGGATCCCTCCCAGGCCCTGCGGCCCCATAGCTGTGTGCAGGGGCCGACCTGCCTTCATTTCCTCACCTGAAAATAGGGGTGGTGGTAACAGCCACCCCTATTCATGAGATAATGTTTACAACGGGCTCACTGCGATGGCAGGTACGCAGAAGGCAGTTAAAGGACAGTGATTGTTGTCATCCTCCATATTATTATTTTTAGCAAACTGCCTCATGTGGCCACCGCTTAAATCGAAACGATCTCTCAGCCCATGACTCACTGAATTCCTGCGCACCCCCACCCGACCCCACCCCACCCCATGAGGAAGGTAAGGGCTGGGACCCTGACGCCCACAGAGAGAGATTGGCATGCCCCAAATTGCCCACCTCTTGGAGACAGATTAAAGACTGGAAGCCAAGCTCAAGGAGCCTTCAGGTCAAAGCCCCATGGACAGAAGGGCAAGGAAGTGGATGGAGAACAGGCTCTCTCCCGGCCTGACGTGTCAGACCCGACCCCTGGCCTGGTCACCGTACCTTTTGATAATTATCATTATTATCAGTCATAATAATAACCACAGAAGTTGCCCATTGGTTAGCAGGTCCTATGGCAGTTGGCTCATCTGTGAGAGGGGGTGATGCTAGTACCCTCACATCTCAGCACTGACGGCGAAGCAAGTTAATATTGGTGAAGCCCTTAGAGTCGGCCTGGCATGCCACGAGCGTTGTATAATCGAGAACGGCAAGAATGCCAGTCTGCTAAGTGCTTAGCGATGATTGTCTCATGGGTTCCTCGTGACACATCCACAAGCAGGGCTGCTATTAGGTCCATTTTACAGGTGGGAAAGTGGACAGCTCAGAGATGCCCTGGGAATAATGTGACTGCCCTCAGAATATAATGAATGCCAGCTCTGAGAGCTTATAAGTGGAGACTGCAACCCAGGGCCATCTAGATGTCTTCAAAGTCACAGGGCTCTGGGCCCTGTCCTCCCCTCCTGCCGGTAGCCACAGCGGGAGGCAGGCTGCAGCACGCTGCGGGGAAGGTATTTGCAGAGGGTGACCTGAGCCTTCAGCCAGGCCTAGGGTTATTAATAGCCAGGCGCTAGTAGCCTGCTGGGGGCGGGGTCTGGGGGGGTGGGGGGCGGAGCTGAGCTGGACTAGGGGAGGAGAGACTGGGAGAAGAGGCGGTTGAACTGGACTCAAAGGCCCCTCCCAGCCCCCAGGGAGCCCAGCTGTTCCCTCCACAGATTCTCCAGAGCTAGTTCATCACCTCCGAATACTCCTGTGACAGGAGGCGCTTGCAAAACCCGCCTCCAGCCTCTAGCAGCAATAAATAGAAGGCTCCCAGCCCAGAAGCGAGGAGAAGTTTCTAGGGTTTATTAAGCTCCTGGCTCCACTCTAGAGCTCAGCGGCTCTGGCTGTGAGCCTGGGCAGCCTGGGAAGACGGTGGCTGGCCGATCTCTGGTGAGGTGGTGTGGAGCGGGGCCCTCTGAGATTCTGCTGGTCTGTCCAGGGGTCGCCTTTGGTGGCTGAAGTGTCTTTGGGGCCTGGGACCCCAGCCTGGCGCGTGCCTTCGTCCTTGGCAGTGGATGGTTCGGCATTTTCTGAAGCCGAAGAACAAGCTTGGAAGGCTAGCCCAGCCGCATCACCTTGCTGCGTGACCTTGGGCAGGTGGCTCCCTCTCTCTGAGCCTCCAGTCTCCCCTCCAGCTCAGCAGCCGCCATGGCCGATGGTCAGATGCCCTTCTCCTGCCACTACCCCAGCCGCCTGCGCCGAGACCCTTTCCGAGACTCGTCCCTCTCCTCCCGCCTGCTGGATGATGGCTTTGGCATGGACCCCTTCCCCGACGACTTGACTGCTTCTTGGCCCGATTGGGCCCTGCCGCGACTCTCCTCGGCCTGGCCGGGGTCCCTGAGGTCGGGCACGATGCCCCGCGTGCCCACCGCCACCAGCCGGTTTGGGGTACCCACTGAGGGCAGGAACCCCCCACCCTTCCCTGGGGAACCCTGGAAAGTGTGTGTCAACGTGCACAGCTTCAAGCCGGAGGAGCTGATGGTGAAGACCAAGGACGGCTACGTGGAGGTGTCTGGTGAGTAGGGGGCAGGTGGGAGGGAGAGCCCGGCCAGGCGGGTGCAGGCCTCAGCCCCGAGTACAGCCAGGAGAACTGTTTCCTGAGAGCGGAAGCTATGACAGCGTGACACAGGTGACTTCAGGGTTCGGGAATGCGGCCCACAGAAGTTATCTTTAGGAAAGAGCTTTCCTCTCCTGGCTTCCAGGAGAAATCCGAATCTGACCTGGCTTTGGGGGCCTCAGGGCGCTGTATCAATCAGAGAACGGGCAGGAAGATAGGGACCGCGTCAGATAGTTTGGCAGAGAGAAATTTATAGGAAGAAGAAATGAAACCGATACAGAAGGAATAAAAAGAAAAAAAATGGGGTTCGTCGCACCCCAGCATCACAGCGTGGTCTAGAAGGGTGTGTTTAACGCTGAGTGTTGGGAGTTTTAATAACCAGCATAGCTTTCGAGCAACACGCTTCCCCTTGTCCCAGATGAGGAAACTGAGGCTTAACAGTCATTATAACAATACCAATTAGGAATCTTGATTGAGAGCTTACTCTCTGCTAGGCACCACACTCTGTGCTTTACCCGTAGCATCTCAGAGAATACAACCAGAGTCGTGTTTGTCTCCTCTTTTTACAGCTGAGGAAACTGAGGCACAGAGAGGCTAAATAACTTGCCTAAGGCCACCGAAGGTTCAGACCCAGGCTGTTTGGGAATTGAGAGTCCGGAAGCAAATTGATGGTTTATTAAGCAGCTACTAGGTACTGAAGGGTGGGCTAAAACTCTTCTATCCCTTCTCCCAAATAATCCGCACTCCAGCCCCGAGAAGCAGAGGTATCTAGTCCCATTTTGCAGCCGAGGCTGAGACCCAGACAGGACTCTTCCAAGGTCAGGCTGTGAGTCAGCAGCTGGAAGAGTCTGGGCCTGCCCATGCCTCCAGGCACAGAGCCCCTGTCACCAGGTCCCAGCCGGCCAGGAGAGAGAATGCTCCGGGTAAAAGCACAGAGGAGACTGGAGTCTCCGCCCCCGTGAGGCTGGGCAGCAGAGGAAAAGCTTTGTCTCGCTTCCCTCCCAATTAAAGCTCCATTAAAAAGAGCCTGTTCCCAGGGAAGCCTCTGCCAGCCAGAAAATCAATAAAAGCCATTGCAAAAACACAGGCTGGGCAGGGACAAGCCCTGGCGGGGCAGCATCTGGGGGGAGTTTCAAAGCCCAGCAGAGCGGAATTAGAAAGATCAGAGGCTGCGTCTGGTGTGGTGAGGCCAGGAGACAAGCTGGGGCCACGTGCTGACGGAGCAGGGGTCAGCCAGGGCGCTCCGAGTTGGCTGGGAGGCAGGCGGGAGCTTTGAGACTGGCTCCGCCACCTACCAGCAGGATGTACACGTTGCCCAACTTCTCTCCGCTTTGTTTTCTCATCTGGACATCAGGGTTCAAAGGGCCACACAGCATACGGAGCGTTCTATTAAATGAGGCGATGCTTGCGACACATGCCTGAAACATGCCGGCCACGTAGCAAGGCCCCAGTAAATCATCAGGGGTGGTTACGACCTCTGAGGGCCGGGTCCAGATCCTGACTGCTGTTCAGTCTCTGGGTGGATGGGGACGAGAACGTCTTTTCACCGCTCTGAGCCCACGGTTTTCTTATCTGCGGAACGAGGATCATAATAATGTCTATCGCAGAAGGCTGTTGGGAAGATTGACTATAAGCAGACAGTATGTGATAATAAATAAGCAGACAGTATATGATAATAAATGTCTGTAGAACGGAGGCTAATGAGAGTGCCCACCCTGCCCGGCACTCCGTAAAATAGGGTGATTATCATCGCCACTCTTCCTGCCTTTGTTTTAACTAGGATTCCAGAGTCTTCACCCCAGGTTGGAGGGTCCCCCATGCCCTGTGGAGATTTCTGTCCAGCTTGAGGGACTTTTTCTCCATTCTCCTTTCTAGGTCCTTCTTAACCAGTGGGGTCTGGCACTTTGAGGCCTACATTCCAGATCATTTTCCATCTGGAAAATGGGGTCGTTGAGGGACTTAATTAAGACAAAGAGAGACAAAGTGTTTTTAGGTTGTAAAATTCTCGCAGGTGTGCACTTCGCAACTTCGGCCCAATAGAATCCAGACCCCCTGAGAAGCGCATACAGAGGCGCTCACAAAAGAGCTCTAAAAACTCAGATCGAGATCTCAGATTCCATTTAGGAAGCAACTATCAAGGGAGGCTGGAAGTCAGAGGCGGCCCCCCATCCTACGTCAAGTGGCAGACCTAGTCTTCCTCGAGCACTTTGTGTGGGGCATTGTGCTAAATGCCTACACAGGTTGGCTCTCTGGCTCCTCACGTGGGCTTCTAAGGAAATATGGGAAGGTTTGTTACGCCCACTTTACAGATGAGGAAACTGAGGCCCACGGCACCCGCTAAAATTCAAAGCCAGGCCTGCTTAGACTGTTCCCGGTCAGGATGACCGGGATCTGCTTCTGATTGTGTGGCCCTGGGCAAATCCTCCTGGGCCTCGGCTTTGCCATTGGTCTTAGAGAAGGGGGAGTAGATCGGGATTTGCCAAATGATGTGCTGTAAGGTGTCTCTAGGTATCTCAAGAAATGGAGGGGGAAGAGGAGGCCCAGAATTCCAGAAGGTGCCAGACGAAAACAAAATTATAACCCGGTTTCCTCACTGCAGGACTTATCAGAGCCTTAAGTTTGCTAATGTAATTGATGCATCTCTGAGAGACGGTCTGTCTTATCTGACCACATGTGAGTGTCAAGTTCCAGGGAAGTGTTTGGATAACACTGGGCTAGAGAATTTCCATTATGCCTCTCACCTTCCCTCCTCCAACACACACACACACCCTGCAGCCACCAGCCAAAAAATGTTCCCTTCATGGGCCACTGGGCCAGGCCCTGGCCAAGGAAGGGAATGGAAAGCCCCCGAGGCCTTATTCCCGCCCCTTCTTCTTAATCCCAGGGCCTCTGCCTCCCCTGGAAACAGCGCCTTCTTTCTTTAGCTGGGACACTGGCTGTCTCCAAAGCGCTGATGCCTCCTCCTTGGCACCTACATTTCTCTGAGGCATGTTGGGAACATATCGGCCATGAGGGCCCTCTGGCTCTCCCCGGTCACCAGATGAGTCTTTCTTTTTTGTTTAATCATAATAACTTTTTTCCATTTACATAAATAAAATATTTCCACAGTATAAAATGTAAATAGGAAAGCAAAATAAGAAATGAAAAATCACTCATAATCCTTAAACTTCCCCAATAAATAGATATTCAAGTAATATGCAAATGAAACTTCAAGATCTACCTGCTAGCAACAGCTTCTTTCAACCAGATTAGCGCCCTCCTCAGGGCCCCCTTTGTGGGAATCTTGGAGCTACCCCTGCTCAGAGAGCTTCATCTCCCTCACCCCAATGTCCTATTTTCAGAGCATGGACAGGGAGGGTTAGTTTCTGAGGAGCAGTCTTTTCCCCAAACATCAAAATAAACCACAGGTGTTTACCTTCGCACAGTATTTTTATAACCTACAAAGCAATCTTGTGACTCACTCTCATTGACGCCTCAGAGTAACCCAATAATTAGGAAGTTGACGTCACCCCCATTTTAGAGAAGAATAAGCTGAGGCTCAGAGGAGAGCAGAGACACGCCAGTCAATGTCAGAGCAGAGATTCAAGTCCAAAACCCTTCTACCTGCCTTCGAACCTTGGCTCCAGCACTTCCAAGCTGTGTGACCTTGGCCACATTGTCTAAACTCCCTGAATTTCCATTCCCCACCCACAAAATGATAATAATAATAAAATAACCTGCTTTTGAAGGTTCTGAAAATTTAAGGAGCTGGTATAGGTAAGCTGCTTAAAACGGTGACTGACACCAAGTAAGTGCTATATAAGAGTCTGCTATTATTATTCTTATCATCATCATCGTCCTTTATTATTCTCAGGACACCAAGTATTCGAAAGGGCTGAGTCAGAGGCACTGGCCTGTCCCCAAGGGAAGCAGGCCTCTAGAGGTGCAGGCTTTGGGGAGGGTACCAGGGGACAGACAGTGTTCCTTTGGCCACAGGCCTGCGTTGGAGCTGGGCAGCTGGTGGTCACAGACTTGGCAGGTCAGGATAACTGTGGGAGCATCAGCACATTCACGGGATGGCATGTTCTGGCTAGCCAAGCCCTCCGGTTTCAAAACGAATTTCGACAGAGGCATCCCTTTCGGCCCAGCTGGAGGGAGAAGAAATTATTAGTCTTTCTTAAGTGCAATTTAGCGATATAGATCAAGCTTCAGAAAATTCTAGAACTTGGAATTTGTCTTGAAGAAGTCATCAGGCAGGTTGCAAAGCTCTAGCTATGAAATGTTCGGTGCAGTGAGATTATGTCGGAGCCCTGTGACCGAAAGGCGGGGACGAACTAAATGAACTTGTATATCCTCACAGCAGAATGCTGGGCAGCCATTAAAAAATCATGTCAAAGAATATTCACTGTGACACGGAAAAATGACTATAATGTGTTCACCAGAGGTATAAATAGGTTTTAGGCATAACATACAATATGATCCCAATTGCCACAATACGTGATATACATCTGTACTATATGACATTTATGCATTTCTAAGTCACGTAGAAAGAAAAGTCTGGAATACATGCAAAAATGTTGCCAGTGGTTTCCTCAGGGTCGATAGGATTATGGCTGGTTCTAACCGGGTTTTTTTTCCCTTTATTTTCAACGTTTTCTAACATCACATGTATTTTGTAACCAGGAAGACGTTATTAATAAAGGGATAATGAATAATAAAAAAATTCATAATTTAATTACCTATAAACAGGTAGCTTTTGAAAATCTAGACTGTAGAAAGACAGACATTCAGTCCCATAAAGTTATTTATGGCCTAGATTGCCAGAGTCCCTCAGAAGGGTGTTCCCCTGTAAATGAGGGTTCTCAGCCCTGGAATGTGGCTCCACAAATGAGTGAATAATGATAGAAGCCCTCTGCTGGGCACTCATTCTTTGTTGAAAGACAAATGAGAGACACTCCCTCCACTTAAAAAAATAAGAGTCGGGGGAGGGGCCAAGAAGCTCAGAGTTTGTTATATAAACTGCAAGGTGATAGTTTAGGCCTAAGCCTTTCTGTAATTTCATCGTTCTTCTTCCTAAGGAAAGAACAAAGCAACCTCCCCCTGTACCCTGTAGGAAGGGACAGGTGGGATTTTACATTTGTGGCATCTAATGGATCATTTCTTAAGCAGGATCCCCTTTGGAGAGTTTGGGTGGTTTTGTTAGCGGATCGAAGCATTATTTTCGGGTGGTTCTTTCAAGACCAGGTAGAGATAATGTGGCTCAGAGAACTAAGTAGAAGCTGGGACCAGATGGGCAGAGAGGCATCAGACCCCAACGCTTGTTAGATTCAGAGAGCACTGGTTTGGACGCTAGGGCTGCTACACCCTGCCTGTGACCTTGACCCATCACTGGGCCTCAGTCTCCACACTGTTAACCAAGGGAGAAAGCCGCCCACCCTCCAAGCCTGGAAAGCCAGCTGGGTGGCACACTAGCACCACTGTTTCCCCACCACCCATTCTGAGACTTTAACCTCAGAGTTCAGGGGTCAGGGGTCAGAGGCAAGACCTAGAAGCTACAGCACAACATGTGGCCCAGCTTCTGTGATTTCCTAAGATGAACACATAATCGACTACAAACCACAGTCAAGGCTTCCTGTCCTGTTTATTGTCTTATTTCATCTTCACAACAGCCTGGGAGGTGGGCTCAGGCGAGGCTTAGACAATGGGAGCCTCTAGAACAAGCCCAAAGCCACAGGGGGATGTGGGGGTGGGGCCAGGACTCAAATCCAGGCCTGAGTCCTGATATGTAGGTGCCCGAGGGACGTAAATGTGCTGACACGTGGCCTTTCTCTCCCTTCCAGGCAAACACGAAGAGAAGCAGCACGAAGGTGGCATCGTGTCTAAGAACTTCACCAAGAAAATCCAGTAAGTAACGTGGGAGTGTGGATCTCAGGCCGGGAGTGGGGGGCGGCGGTGCCTGGGACCCGAGGTCTGGGATCTGCACCCCCTTCTGGGAGACAAGCCCTGGGGCCCCTAGGGAACTGAATCCTCACCTTGAAGGGGAAAACGTGACACAGCCAACCGGCAATAGGGTCCCAGGAAGGGGTGGCGCATACATTGTGCCATCTCGTCTGCTCGGTGGCCTGTGAGATTGGTATGAACAATCCCACTCGGTAGACGAAGAATCCGAGGAGAAGAGAGGCAAGATGGCTTATCCACCATTTCACGAACATGGAGGCTCTCACCTACTCACATGGTGTGGCTTAAGGAGGATGTCCACCACCCTCAAGAAAGACCCTCCCCTGATGCCCCAAATGCCCTAACAGAAGGTTTGGAAGGCTTTTGCTCTGTCTCTCCCTTGGCCGGGAGCACGTGTGCCCTCCCTAGAGCATCTGCAAGAATTAAGCTGGAAGGTTTCCTGACATCGCTGCTTGCTACCAGGAGGGGCTCTAAGGCTGAGAGAGTGGGGCCCAGGAAGTGCTGAGAAGAGTGAGAAGGGCTCAGCCTGGAGGAATCATGCACACAACAGGAAACCACCAGGCTGAGCCAAAGAAGCCAAGCGACACTGAGGCCCTAATGGCGGTACCTGTAGGGAGGAGAGACTCATAGCGAGCTACTGATGCTAGGTGCGTCATGGACACACCTGCTCCCTAATCATCAGCATCCCTCCACTACGTGCACCTCTGACCTCAACATCTTAGCTCGGTCATTGTTGCATTTAGCCTTCGCTTGCCGTGATGGTGTGCAGAGACACCCGCTCTTTGTATTATGGGGAAGCTAAGTCTCCTGGAGGTGAAAGGACACACCCAAGGTCCTAACCGGCAGTATTTAGAGCAGCCCAGAGTTGGTCCCTGAACTCCGAGTTTATTCCCGGAGCGCGGAAGGCCCCTTCCTCGTCAGTAAGACGGATGGATGGTGATTCTAGCCTCGGGGTCTTGCCAGGTGAAAATGAAATGGGATCGTGGCTCAGCGAAAGACACACAGTGGCTCTTCACAAGTGGCAGTTTGTTATTACTATTATTGCCGTTGTTGTTACTGAATCTTAACGGCACCCCTCGCCCTGGCGAAATGGGCTGTGTCTGGTGAGATTGCGCTAGCTGAACTCTGAGGCTTCTTTCTGCTTCGGGATTCTGTGGTCCCGTCTCTCCCCCTACGTGTCCGTCCCTGAGCCGCCTGGCACCCTCGAGTTCTCGGAAGCGCGTGGATACTTCCAGATAAGGCAAACGCCAGACCGTTTCTCTGCACACGCCTGCCGTCCCCAAGCCTGATGCCTCTCCAGGGTACGGCAGCCAGGCCTGCGTTGCTAAGAGGGGAAAGAAAGGGTAGAAAGGGAGAGGAAGGGGGCTGACGTTTCTTTCAAGAAGCTCGAATAATCTCTCAGGATGGAGTCACGGGGCAGGGCAAAGCTATGAAAGGGACTGGGCCGGAAAGAAGTCAGCGGGATTAATCACCTTAAAAAGATGGCGATTTTCATGGACTTCGTCATCTCTGAGGCCTCCGGGAAAGAGCTTGCTGGGAGTTATTTGACCAGCTAGAAATGCCGAAAGCTGCCCTTCAGGTGGGGCCCTTCAGCTGGGGCCCAGCAGCTGGGCTGTGGGCTACTTGTTACAACATTGAACAAGCCATGGCTCTGAATCCCCCAAGGACCCACCCTAGCTCATCAGCCATCCTGAACCTGTCCCCAGGGTCCTCTTCCATCACTATGGCGTGAAGCCACCCATTCTGGTTGGTCAAGGTCCAGCTGTGCCAGCTGTTAAATATTTTTGAATCTCACCCCTGGGTGTAGGGAATCCTGGCTCCCTGATAAAGTGAGTGGGTAAGATTTGGAGCATTTGCTGAACTGCTCTGAGCTTCTGTTCCTGCATTCCCTCACGGACAGGCTGTGATGGGGAACGCCAGGATGTGGGTACAGAACTTAGCACTCAGTGCCCAGCCCGTGGGAACTAATCTTTTTAAAACCTCCAAACCAGGCCACCTGGTGAGGCATCTTGAACAAGTCTATTCCCACTTCTGGGCTTCAGTTTCCCCCATGCGTAATATGAGAGCATTGTCCTGGACAATCAAGAAGATTCTTTTGGGCTCTGACATTCTGTGGTTCAATGACACGGCAACTTGTATAAAAATATTCACGGCTGTCAAGGCGACAGCAATAACAATGTAGAAGCTAACACTTATCGAGCACTTACTGCATGCCAGGCGCTTACTGCATGCCAGAATATCCCATGATATTCTCACACCATCCCAAGTGGTAGATATTTTAATTACCACCGCCCCCCCCCCCCGGCCTTTCCTCTAAGGAAAGAGGTTCAGGGAGGCAAGATCATTAGCCCGAAGTCACACAGGAAGAGTCAGAATTTGAACTCAGGTCTTCCTTGCCTGCAGCATCCATGCTCTGGACCAGAGCAACCCTGTCGCATTGTACTAGGCATCCATTGGGTTGGCCTGCGAACAGTTAAACAGAGTTGGCTCATCCCCAGCAGCGAGGGGGAGGTCCAAACTTTCAGCCTTGCCTCTGCTTTAGAAGCCTGACTTGGCAGCTGCCCAAGTTCTCTCTTCTTTTCCATCCTTCTCAGCAGGCCCCTTGTTAATCTCCATGGCTCCAGTCTGGCAGGCGCCTCCTGGGTAGATGTAGCTCGTGTGGCTACAGGTTGCTTAGAGACTCCCCAGGCCCTCCAGGAAGGTTCCTGCCCATGACAGGGATGGGCTTACTTCACTTCTTGGTTCGCTCTTCAAGATCCGTAACCGTGCATTTATCACAGGCAGAGCCAGCCAGCCGGGGCCAGGAAAGCCCCATGGTATTTGAACTTCCTGGCTCCCCCTGCCCTTGGTCCTTTTTTTTTCAAAAGTCAGGTGCCAGAGAAGCAGTACAACATCACAGTTAGCCATTCGGACTTCAGAGACCAGATTCCAATTCCATTCCCACCTGCCACTCACCAGCTGTGTAACCTTGGGCAACTCACTTCACCATTTTGACCTCGATCTCCTCATCTGTGAAGTGGGGGTAGTAACAGAGCTCGCCTGGTGGGATTACTGAGGTGATCCAGGTGAAATACTTGGCACACAGGAAGTACTCTGACGGTCCTAGTTATCCTTATTTTTAATAATGGCATCCCAATGAGGCTGCACACATGTTCTCACAGTTCTAATCGTTCGTTGAAGAAACTTTGTCCCAGGTAGCCTCATTCACCCAAAACAATCCAAAAATCATAAAAATGGCTTCAGCACTGGAACTAGATATGGGTTCAGAAATCCCATCTTTGATGCTTTCTCTCTCACTGAGCCTGCCATTTGGTTTCTCCCAGTCTCTATTAAATGTCCTATGCCATGGGCATATTGATTCCTACCTATTAACCATTTTGGGCTCATTATAAAGCTCTAAACAGGTAATGCCTCTGGAGGCATTTTGGGAACAAAACAATTATCACCCGCTATGAGATACATGAGATGTGCCCCCCAAATCATTGCTCATTCTAAGCATTACAGAGTATGGTGCCATCTGAAGTCTAACCGTGTTGCCAGCCTGACCCCGTTTATCTGTCAAGTTGCCCATTCTCCCATTAATTCCATCAGTAATGCATTCTGTAGTGAAGCACTCTCCAGCAGGCACATGGCAAATGAAAATGTGTCACCTGCTGTGAGTAACACCTTACTTAAGCTCTCCAAAGGGATGGCAGTGGTGGCCATTTCTGCCAGCAGCTGGTCAATTGTGAGTGTTAAGTGGAGACCTCAATCTGGGATCAAACACGGGGCCACAGCCCCCTTTTCAGTTACCGTGGGAGCAGCATTTTACCATTTGCAAAGCGTGTTCAGATTCTTTGTCTCATTTGAGAGCTTCAAATACGGTACAAGTTTAATATTGTTATCCTCATTTTACACCAGAGGAAACAAGCTCAGAGCAATTGAATGACCTTCCCAAGATGACATACACAGCTAGAAAGGGGCAGAGCCAGGATTCAAACCCAACGTTGTCTGCCCCCAAAGCCTCAGCTCTTATAAAAAATATTTTCTTTCAAATGAATAAAAGAATATTGAGGTTGTATTAAAATAATAAATGAATAAAATCTTGTGCTTTTCCTAGACTTCCTGCAGAAGTGGACCCTGCGACAGTATTTGCCTCGCTTTCCCCAGAGGGCCTGTTGATCATCGAAGCTCCCCAGGTCCCCCCTTACTCACCATTTGGAGAGAACAGTTTCAACAACGAGCTTCCCCAAGACAGCCAGGAAGTCACCTGTACTTGAGACCCTAGTCTTGGTCTATCCTGTTCCCTCCCCAACCCCAGGGCTTCTCTGATTCCAGGGTACATTATATATTACTTTAGCTGAACTCATAGATTTAGTGTGACTAAAAGGTTGGGGTCAAGGTGAATTGACCAGTCTCTGGATAGTGTAGTACTAGGTTTTTCCACAAGAGGCGCAATTGGCAAGTCATGCTCGGTTGCGTTAGGCCAAAATGCTGGGAGTTTTTCTTTCTTTACCTTTTCTATCTTTATTGAAATGTTGCACATGCTATAGTTGCAAAACAAATAAAAGGGGACATAACATTTCACATTGAATCTTATCTTGCAGTGAATGCAAGGGTTGCTTTTCTCTGGGGACCTCACATCACCCAGATTGGTTGCACCATGGTTGGTTGATGGAGCCTATTAGCTCACCTCTGCAGCCCTGGCCTACAAAGGGTGATAGACAGGTCTTACATCCCCAAATGAGAATTATTCGACAGCCACATAAAAACAAATAGTGCCTTCTGCCTTCCACCCGGGCATTTTTAGCACATTCTCAAGCTGCTACTCCCCAGGACTCTGGACACTCCCTCAGTTTATCCTCTGGCTAAAGTCTCCCCTTTCTTTTGTCGCCTATGTCCACGTGTGGATTTTTACAGAGGGAGCTGTCTCCGGACAGCTCCATCAGGAACCAAGCAAAGGCCAAACAGCCTGGCTGGCAGGATAGTGGTATTGTGTATGTGGGTGGGATGTGTGTGTCATTGTTTTTTGAATTGTGCTGTTGTTTAGGGAAAATAACAGTAAATAATAATAATAAAAATGATAATAATAATAGTAATAATAATAAAGAGCTGATGTTCTTAGCCTCGTGTGATTTTTTCTATTGAGGAATTAAATGCTATATCACGTAGATTTTCAGTATCACTTAGGAATGTTTGTGGTGGCAAATAATACACCCAACAAATAGTGGCTTAAATGACAAACATCTATTGTCTAACTTCACAAGAGGCATATATATGAGTGATCTCACAGTTATATTTTTCAGCTGTTATGCCACCAAAACACGAAGTATTTCCATCCTTTTTCTCTGCCATCTCTGACAAGTCTACTGATTCTATCCTCATGTTTGCAAGATGGCTGCAGCAGCTCCAAGCATCTCATCTTCATATGACAATATATAGGAAGAGAAAGCAGGAGTAAAATGGTTTTCTTATCTGGCATTCTCTTTTATCAGTTCAAGAGTTTTTCCAGAAGCTCTCAGCAGACTTCTTTTATCTCACTGACCAAAACTGGGTCATATGTCTATCCTGAAGCCAATTTCTGGCAAAAGAAAAAGGGACGGCCATGATGGGCTTAGGTCAATATTAATTTATCCTCTGAAGCCAGGAACATTTCTGCCTGAACAAAACAAGATTCTGTTAGGAAGGAGGAAAGGGGCATAGCAGCTGTGAAGGGTGTCAGCAGTGCAATGGCTGCCACAGACAATGCTGCCAGAGACACAGAATCCTGAACGTAGGGTGGTAGGAAGGAGGACTGCTGGCACAGCACATCAAGTAGACCTCTTTCTGTGGTAATTGCCAGGAAACCCAACTCAAACATTTAAGCAAAAAAAAAAAAAAAAAAGTATTTATTGGCATGCGTGGCTGAGGAGTCCAGGATAAAAATTTCGTAGAGCTCTGATGATGTCAGGCGAACTCAGTCTCTCTCTCTATCTCTTGGTCCTGAGGTGTTGGCCTCATTCCCAGTTTCCACCATTGTCCCTGCTCCTGACCCTCCATGTCCCCATGTCCTCTTGTGTGGCTACAAGATGGCTGCAGTCACTGCACAGTCAAGTCCCCAGAGAGAAATGCCAGTCTTTTTCCCATATCTTTGGCCATATTCCCAAGAGTCATTCTTATTGGACCAGCTTGGGTCACATAACCAATCCCACAAAATCAGTGCTTTGATTGGCCAGGCCTGGGTCACATGCTCTATCCCTGGAGCCAATCTCATTTAATTCCCACAACACCCAAGAAATAGATATTAATTTTGCAATGAGGAAGCTGAGGCTAAGAGAGAAGAGGTGGCTTGGGTAAGTTATATGGGGACAGCAGAACTCAAATCTAGATGTTTGCTTTTAGAATAGTTAACACTGCCAATCTGTTTTTCAAGAGCAACTCCAGCCCCAGAAGACATCAGAAAGTCAGGAGCACCTACTCAACTCAGTCCTGTGCTAGGAGCCACAACCCCTGCTCACAGACCAGAGGCAGGCATAAAAGAATGCCAGTCATTCCCTCTAAATCCTTAGAGTGTGCCAGATACCCTCCTAAGGGTTTTATGTGGACAACAGATTTAATCCCCCTACAATTCTATGAGGTAGGTTCAATTCTTATCTTTATTTTGCAGATAAGGAAACATAGAAGGCATAAGTTCGCTGCCCCAAATCACAAACCTGGTAAACCACAGGCCCAGGCAGTCTGACCCCAGGACCTTTGCTTATTAACTATTAATTACCTTGCCTGCCTTTCCCCCAACAAAGCAAAATGTAAGTGTCCCTTAAGTGAGTCTGTCCAAATTGTGTGAAGAGAAGAGAGAGGACATTTCAAGTTGGGGCTTTGCAGGAAGGTGGGGGTCAGAGTTGGCTTACAGAGGAAGGATAACTCAGGTCAGGTTTGAGGCTCTGCAAGGTAGTAGAATTTGAGGCAGCAGGAATGGGGTGGGGAGGTCCTCACAAGCAGAAGAAAACAGAAGAGCCAAAATGTCTCTTTTCAAATCCTTTGATGGTTCCCCATTGTTCAAAAGATTGAGTGCCAGCTTCTTTGTAAGACTTAAAAAACATTTTGGGATTTGTCTCAGGGTACCTCTCTCATCTTCCCCTCCCCCTCCATCCCCACCTCATTTCTCTCTGTTCTTCCAACCAAACAGGCCCTCTCTTGCTATCTGAACTCCTAAGTACATTGTTCTCTCTCTCCAAGCATTACTCTACCACCCTCTTCATTGGTTAATTCTTTAGGATCTGTCAACATAAGAACGTCTAAACTTGTAGAGAATTTTTATAAGAGTTCGTTTGAGCCAGAACTGACGGTTGCCAGGAAGCGAGATCTCAGATGCTCTGGAGAATGACAGCTTTGCAGCTTCTTTTATACAGTTGAAACTAAGGAGGGAGTTTAAGGAAGATGACACGGAGGTGGGAAAAAGCAAGGTGGGGACTGGATTAGTTAGATAGGTTAGTTACAAGATTATATGCTCTTTTGAGCGTGGTTACGATTATTTCAAAGGTTAATGTTAACCTAGATGCACAAAAACAACGGGACAGGGCTTGCTTAAGGCAAAGATAAACCTTTTACTAAACAAGTTAGATGCAACTTGCTCAATTATAAATTCACGATAAGATCACCCTGTGAAGTGACTTTCAATAGAACCGCTTTTTGGTCCACAGGTCTCAACTGGGACTCCCTCCAAACTGTCGAGAGCCCCTCCTTGCTAACTCCTATCCCAACACAGCACACCATATAACAAACAGCCTGGCTATTTGTGTATCAGAATAAATAATAAAAGCAGTCTTACAGACTCAAGCTGATGCTAGCTGTTCTGCTTACAGGGATGGAAGGAGGCATCATTCAAGCCAATGCGAAAATACCTACGTATTCAATGTGTGTTCAACAAATGTTTACTGAGCACCTACCGTGTGCAAGGCACTGTGCTGGGTGGCAGCACATTTCTTTTCACTCCAAGAGCCTGGTGAGAGGAGGAGGAAAACGTGGCTGTTATTTCATCAGTTCCAGCCTGCTGGATGGTGAGACCCCAAGCAGGTAGAGTGAAAGATGTTTTCAGGCCAAAGGCAGAAAGGACCACCTGGATTTGCCCAAGCTGGGTCTCTAGGGCTAGGGGGATGGGCAATGTGGTGGTAGGCCTACAGGGTAGCAAGAGGTGACCAGTGAGTATTGCCAGGCGGTGGCTGGACCCAGAATTGAAAAATTGGTACACAATAATTAATTTTCCATTCTTAGCATTGTTATATAAAACTCATGTGTCAATCTGAATGTTTGGATAGTCTTTTGCACCCATGGGTGCTTTGTCTGAATGGAGTGGGGACCACCCAGAGCACAGTAAATGAACAGACAACTTCTCCATAGGCAGGATGTTGAAATGAGAATTCTCCATGGGCAAGAACTTAAAGGGATCGTGAGAATGGACCTTCTGAAACATCACCAATCTCTTGGGTAGGACACTGGATGGAGAGGGCGACTCAGTTTTATTTAAATATCTCAAGAGAGCATGGCTTCACCTGATACCTGGGCTGTGTTCCTGGTAGATCTCACAAAGGCAGGGACCACATCTTGTTGGTCTTGCTGTATCTCTAACTCCTAACACAGTTCCTGGTATATAGGAGGTATTTCGTCCTTGCTGGATGCATAGGTAAATGTATACTGAACCAGAAAAATCCAAACTTCTTTCTGCCTTCAAACTCCTGAATGATCTGGCCCCCGGCACCTCCCAACTTCATCTCCCATGGCAACCTGTCTTGTTCACTAACTACAGGCCTCCTTTCTGTCCTTCAAACACACCGTGCTCATTCTCACCCCAGGGCCTTTGCACTTGCCATGCCTTTGGCCATGCCTTCTCTGTCTCCCTGCTCTTTGCCTGGCCGCCTCCTTCTTACCCCCATAGCCTTAGGTCTTCCCTCAAACTCCACCTCCACAGAGAGGCCTCCCGATAGCTCCCATCCAAAACATCATGCTGCTATATTGACTCCAAAGCACTTCTCAGAACTGTGCCTTCTTGGTTGCAAATACATGTGCATATTAAAGATCTAAGCTCCCCTCAACACATATCACATCCGTAGACATACCCTAGAATGTAAGCTCCAAAAGGGGAGGGGTTTTCTTTTTCCATGTTGTCCACCACTGTGTCTTCCATGCCACGTGAGATGTTTGGTGCATCAACTAATAAATATATCCTGAATGAATGCTGTGAGTCACCCCGGGAAAGTAAGCCAAAGGCATGATCTCAAACCCCAGAAACCCAGCTCATTTCAGTTTGGAGAGCTTCCAGCTTAAAGACAGCAGCTTTGTCATCAAAATAGATGACTTGGCCCTTCCCAAGAGATCTCCAGAGAATGACAGAGAAATATATTGTTCCTGGGCCCTCATTTGGATGACGATGCTGAGACAGGATACACAGAACCTGCTTCCTCACCCTAGTCCCTTGACCCGGCTCCCCAGAAAGTCTTATTTGCAGCCCACCTCCTCTCCTACACCCCCACCCCCACCCCCGCTCCCAACTGCCTGTCAGCCAGCGGCTGCCAATGGTGATATATGGAGATGACTTGATTTGACCTTGAAGGGAAGAAACAAATTAATGCGTCTGGAAATAAATTCCGGGAATCAGTGGCTGGCCCCTCCTCTTGGTGCCTCATGAGTTGTGCATTGTAATGTGAAAATCAATACTGTCTCTTAAATGAGCCAACACCTTGAGCTGGCAGGGTGTGGGGCTGCTGGAAGGACCCTCTCACGCAATGCCATGCGCCCAGGAGTTGTCGGAAGGGATGGGAGGCTCAAGGCCCTCTGTGGGCTCTGCTCTCTGGCTGCTGAAGGGTGGCTGAGTCACCCCATCTGCGGCTCAGCCCCCAGCTCCACGTCCTCCTGGGTGCGAGCAGATGGGAGCTACCTGATGGCTCCTGAGGGAAAAGGAATCGCAGCCACATAGAACGGCATTGTCGTGGCCATTCCCCAAGAATAACTGAGATATGAGGAGGGCGTCCAAGCCTAGCCCCCCAATTCAGCAATTCAGTGTATATTTACTGAGTGCCTGTGCCGGGCACCAGTTCAACTGTATGTCCAGGTACAATGGTGCCAGGTGACCAAATGTTGAAATTCTTCAATATCACTTGATAAATAGCACTGCCTGAGCCCCAAGGTGCCCCCAATGCCCTAGCCTATCTTAAGCATGTGTTTTTATTCTGATGCTTTGACATCTGGGGCCTCGCTGACTCTGGAGGGACTGTCCTTCCCAAGCTTGGCTACTTCCTAGAGATAACGAAGGACTCACCTGCAAACACACTTTTCATACGAAAAACCAACCAGTTCAGAGCTCATGCCCCCAACCACATCCTTTCTCACACTGTTACACTCCGAGCCACTATCTACCTACCCTGATCTTTCCCTGTGCCCCAAAGCCCACTCAAATTGTCCAAACTAGCCAGTCCCAAACCTGCATACCCTGCCTTACCTGTCCCTCTCCACGGAAGCCACAATAAAGGCTCTTATTCATATTTCTCCCCATTCTCTCTGCGTCCTGACCAATCCCGGTGCTTCTCCATGTGAACCCTACAGCGTGGTGAGCCCCTCTCCCTGGGATCTGTGAGCTTAACAAGCTATCTTTTCAATAGCAATCATCTCCTTATCTTTTAACCTTGCCATAACTGAAAAATAATCAAACCTGCATTTTAAAGTGTAGCCCCTACCCTCCCCATCCCTCTAAGAGCCAACAGCTACCTTTAGACCAGTGGCCATTCTGAATAGTCAGTGCCCTGGTCTTGCCCCTCCCCCCAGCCTACTGTGTCTCAGGTACAGCACTGGGCCCTGGAGAAGAAGATGCTTGTGGGTTTCTGGCCTCACGGGTGGAACAGGGGTCTCAGGCAATAAGTGAGTAAGCAAAGAACATAGCAGGGGCCCGGGCAGCCCTCAGTGTGGGCTCTGAGAACAGGAAGTGGCAAGGTCATTAGGGATCTGAGTACCAAGCCCAGCTCTGCGGCTCACTGGGGTATGTGACCTTGTCACTTGACCTCTGCGAGCATGGGTTTCCTCATCCACAAACGTGGGTGACAGCAATGTAGGGCTGAGGATTAAACATTTGCATGCAAAGTGCTCAGCCTGCAGGTGCCAAAGCAGAGTAAGGCCACAGTAGCAGGGAGCAGTGGGTGGCCTCAGCCCAGCCCACCTGAAAGGCTGAGGCCAGGGTCTCCCACTGAGCCAGTGGCCCCTGGAGTCTGTACCTGGAGCTGATGCTCTCCCAGCACCTGCCTCCCAATTCTGTCTCTATTTGGGAGAAGAAGAGAGAGAGTTAGGGGCACCGAGGGGATTTTGATCCCTATTATTAGAGACCTAGAGGTAACCCTGATACTACATGTACTCAGTGGGTTGCCAAACCCCACCCTGCACCAGAGAATGAAGGTGTTCTTATAAATCAGGAGAAACTGCAAGTAAGACTTTGGGAATAAGATTTTTTTTTTTTGTGAAAGAAGAGGATGCCTTTAGCCCCTCAGCAGTCAGCACAGTTCCTAGAACATAGCCAGTGTTTAGAAAATCAGCTGTGATCACCACCAGTTCTTGGTCATCCTGCAAAACCACGTTCCTTTTAAAGGAGAACACGGTGGAAGGGAGAGGGCCGGAGAACAGGACCGAGGCGGACTGCAGCATTTTCTCCCCGGAAGGCCTGGGAACCGAGGGGAGACACAGCTGGGCAATGCCGCTTGGCAGGGCTCATGCCTTTCCCGGTCAGGCCCCAAATGCAGGTGTCAAGGTGCTCTTCCTGCTGGATCCCAGATACCCAGCCTCCAGCACCCGAAGGGGAAAGGTAAGGGTGGGGGAATACCTAGCTCAAGCTTTCTGAGATCCTGATGTTATCGGTTTTGGGGTAGGTCTTGGGCATGGATGCTTTTCAAAACCTCCCAGAGGATTTTAATCTGCAGCCAGGGTTAGGAACCACTGGAGGATCAGATGCCAGGATGGGGGCTGCAGAGGAGGAGCCCAGAGGAGGCTTGGGTGGGATGGGACAGGAGGAGTAATCAGTGGCTTCCAGGAAGAAATGACATCAGCGTTGGAACCCGGAGGATGAGTATTAATAATAATGACATCAAGTGTTTATTAGCTGCAAGGTGCTATCTACACTCTTCACATCCATTTTTTTCACTTAATCTGTAGTCAACCTGTAATGATCCAGAAATGTGCCTTAGGTCCCACAGCCTGGGGAAGTGGCAGAGTATCTGAGTCAGTTTTAAACTCAGGCAGACTGGTTCCAGACTGCTGTGTTTGCTAGATCAGGGAGCAGGTGGTGTGGGAGGGGAGATCAAGAGTTTCTGGGTTCAGTAGATGTGTCTTTAAAACAGTGAAACCCTTCATCTCTCTCAGAGCCTGTTTCTTCATCTGCAAAATGGGAATAATTAACCATAACCCTGAACATCCTCCAAAGGGTGGCTTGGAAAACGAGAGAGTTTGTAAACTAAACAGAACTATTGGCTGGTTACTATCACCGTCCCAGTAGCAAGAGCAGAGGAAAGGCAGGGACCAGCTGTCTTAGCCACGTTGCCTAGTGACCTGATATCATGGGACGATTTCATTTTTCCTACGCCTGTTTGTGTTCCATCAGAGCTGCACGACAGCCTGGCTTGTTCTGATTCTGACAGTGACAGCTTCTAAAATCCACAGCAGACAGGATGACAGAATTTACTGCCAATAGCGGCACGCGCATACACACATGCCCTCCCGAACCCCAGATCTAAGCCAGCACTGCACAGACACTTGTCAGAGGACAAAGAAGGTCTCTGCAGAAGTGACAGACATTGAGCCTCTCTGGGTGTGTCCAAGATTTCACACACATTACATCAGCAGTTCCCAAAGCGAGTTCCGTAACAAGTAAAGGGTGTGGGGTGGGTTCTGCAGTCAAATAATTTTGGGAAATGCGGGGTTAGACATAGTTAAACATTCTTCTTCAGGCTGGTGATGTGCACTGTCAACCTCCAAGAAAAAAATACAGCGGGTAGCTTTTGTTGCATAGCAGATGAGCCTAAAATTGAATGGCATAAAATAAACGTAGCAGTATTTCAGATAACAATATTGTTATAGTTGCCATAACAATGAATATTGATTATTGCGCAGTGTCTCAGGTCCAGCTGAGGCTCAGCTGGATAGTTTCGGTTTGGGTGTCTCATTAGGTTGACGATGTCAGCTGCAGCCTTCCAAGGGTGCGACTGGTGCTGGAGGGTCTGCTTTTAAGCGTACCCTCGTGGCTGTCGGCAGGAAGCCTCAGTCCCTCCCTGTGTGGGCCTCTCCAGAAGGCTGCTTGAATGTCCTCATAGCATGGCAGCTGGTGGCCTCTAGAGCAAGGGATCCAAGAGAGAGCACGAGGCAGAAGCCCAATATGTCTTGTGATCTTGAAAACGACATGGCATCCTTCCTGCTATCTGCCATTGGACAGCACCCCCTTGAAGGAACCTAGACTGGATCAGAATTTGTTCTGATCCCAAGGGAACTGGGCTGAAAAACTCCCACACCAACGCCCAAGGAATGGAGATGGGGGAGTTTCTCTCCCCCAAGAGGATGGAAATATCAAGTTCTTTGATCTTGTGAGCAAAGTGGCTGCAGGAGCCCCAGAGTGGTCCTGCAAAAAAAGTCACAGGTGCAAACCCCTGGAAACAAGAGTACCCAGAAGCCAGGGAGGGATACACAGAAATGGTAAAAGAGCATCCATGGGGCACTGAGTAGACTCAGTGTCTGATGCGTTTCTACCCATGGCTCACTGGAAATCACAAAACGGCTCCGTTCTAGGGGATCAGTTGGACAGATAATAATGGCCCACCCATACGAGAGGAAAAAATATGCAGCCATTAATTATCACGGTCCTGAAGATGACCTATTGTCACAGAAATAGCACGTGGGAAAAGCTGGCCTCCCATAATTGGTATCTATGACACTCCCATTTAAAAGAAATATAAATTCATATTTATATTTTAGTTTATTTCAAAGTGCCATTATTTTCTTTTAAAGAAGGTGGGTATTCAAGTTATTTGTGTGTGTGTGTGTGTGTGTGTGCGCGCGCGCGCGCGCGTTTTTGGATTTTTCAAATATTCAGCATAGAGAATGTACTGCCTCAAAGGTGAGAAAAGTAAACCTAGTTGTTAAATCTAAGACTAGATTCTCAGAGGGACATTTTGACCTGAGGCACACTTCAGTGCCTTTCCTGGAACACAGCCACCATGCAGGGTAATGGTCATGCACTCGCCCTAGAGCTGGACAGCCCTGGTTTGAATTCTCCTCCATCGCGTACTAGTACTAGCAGGGTGACCCTGGGCAGATTTCTTAACTTCTCTGGGCCTCAGGCTTTTTTTGACAACAACCTATGGGTGATGATAAATTATTTGTAGAGTTGTGGTGAGAAATAAACAAGTGAAGATAGATAAAATACTCAGCAATTCCTGGCATATGAAAAAGCACGTTGGCAGTGTAGACCTACCTTCCTCTACCTGCCCCCTTCCCTAATGGCTAAGGTCCTGTTTTGCTCTGCCTCCTCCGGTGAAAACTATCCCGTTCCACCTTCTGTGGCATCCCTTTGGGATCCTGCCAAGTGTAAGAGTGTAGCGAGGAGTTAACCAGGTTGCCCAATCACGTTCATTCACCTTTGAGTCTTACCCCCCCCTCCACCCGGAACGCCTTTAACCCAGTTTTGGAAGCTCTGGAGAGCCCTGTGCAAGCCTGGGGCGTGCACTCCTGTGGCTGCTACCTGGTGGCATCCCTGTCCCTCTCCTCAGGTCACAGCCCCTCAGCATCTCTCAGGAGCATCCTCACGGTTGTGTGCACTTTCACTGGGGATTTCTGGCAGAGGGCCCTGTCCTTCCCTCGCCAGTGGTGGGCACATGGGCTGACCTCAGGCACCTAAGCAGGGCCTCTGGCGCGGGAATGTGACTCTTGCAGAGACCCAAGGGTGGGAAACAGCTGGAGATAGTTCATTCCAGGGACAGTGCCCTGAAGAGATGTCCATTCTCCTTGCTCCCCCGATCTCCGGATCCATTCCTGGGGTGCCAGTGCTTAGCTTTCCTTTCAATTATATGAGCTATCCCGTTAAATTAGGTGGAGGCCATTTCTTGTATTTGAAAACAAAGAGCACACACATACACACATGGGGATGGAGGGGGGAGAGAG